>JARVGS010001166.1:13062950-13075265 GCA_031762315.1 Hypsolebias antenori | reverse complement strand
TGAGGCAGCCTAAACGCGCACCTGTGGGTGAGTGAGTAACAGTTTACGAAAAGTAACTGGCTTCGTTCAAACGTTTGGATATATTTGCGTAAATATTTGTGTTGGGTAGTTTGCGCAAGTAACACAATTCCTCTTAAAAAACAAAACAAAAACAACAACAAAAAAAAAACCTTTTGGTTTACCACGATGGATATGGTTGCTCAGCTGTAAAAACCTGCCCCTGACTGGGGTTAGACTACCAAACTTTGGGGCCGATTGTTATTTCCCAGGAAAATGTGACTGCCAGGAATTCCCCACGCGTCAGCAGCCTCTGTCGGAGAAAACTGCGACCTTGTGTCAGGAAGCACACGAAAAAAATAAAAAGCAGCAGCGGGAGGGTGTCTGTGAGATGATGTAGCTTTTTAGCACCTCCAAACCGAGGACCATTAGGAGTTATTTCACCAAAAAGTGCCAGTAAAGCCACCGAACATGCTCCACTCCACCAGGGTAAGTCCACTTTAAATGTTTCTCAGTGGTTGCTTGTTTTTGTTGGATTAGTCCTCCCCCATTTTAATGAGTAAGTGCAATTTCAAGACTTGTAGCAGCTTAGGGTGTAATAAAACAGAGCATGTTGCAACAGTTTTGTGTATCAGATGCATTTAAAGACTCAAAAGTTGACCATAATTTAGAAACATGGCAGGAATCAAACCCCTCAACTCTACATTCAGTCAGTCAGTCTCCCCTTTGTGTCATCCATGGCATGTGACTTTACACTGATAATATGTGCATTCAAAACAAAGTTTATATAGCAGTCACAAGAAGAATGTCTCAGTTATTTTAAGACTTATGTGAAGAATGTCATGTTGACCTCAGGTCAGCTGCTCCAATCTTTTTATCTGGAAAATGTGCAAGTTCTGTTCAGAGCAATAACCCCATGCGTACATCTTGTACTTTCCCCTGCAAATGAATGTTTCATCTGATGGTGTACTGTGAACACAATCAATTTAAGGTCAAGCTAATTTTTGTAGATTTGTCCTAAAAAAAGTAGAAGCTGTGGCAGGATGATGCACGTTGTGCCTCATTCCATTAAGCGGCCTCTGGCTGAAAACATTGACTAGAAAATAGGAGCGAACTGGCCAGCGAGAAGCTTTTGCTGAGGACCAGTATAAATGAATGTTTGGTGATTTCTACGCAATATAAGCCTGCCGTGATTTACAGGGTTGTAGTTTTAAGGCTGTTCGTCGACCCTGATCTGTGGGGAGTCTAAATGTTTGCCAGATGTTTACATTTTTGGGGCTGAGATGCTTGTATCCTGGGACGGGCAAACACTGCCTCATTGGTCGGTCCTGAGTTGCTCGCTTCAGAGCAGGCGGCAGTGACGCAGAGGGGAAGGGGAGCATTAATGTTCCTTAGTCAGTCCCACTAGACCAGAGAGAGGACCAGCCAGACCCACCAACCCTAAGCAGACCCTCCCATTCGTCTGAAGTCCTCCCATGGTGGGAACACTGACACAAGCTGGTGGATAATTGGAAACTTAAGTCCACGGAAAACAATTACCCAGAGCCAGACTTTCCAGATAAACTCCTCTTGTTTGCTTCAAGCGTTCGCTTTATGTTTAAGGAACATCTTGCCATGCTGGCTCCCACATATCAGCCTCCTTTTTTATTTTTTATTTTTGGCTTTGATATATTTAAATGAGCAAAACCGAATACAAGGCTTTTGTGTGTTGAGGCTGGAGCGGTTCCCGGTTCTTATCCTGTGACCGTCTTGTCATCGTCAGCAGTTCGAACAGCTGAGGGGTGTGATGGTGATCAAGGACAGCAGCAGAGGAGCTGTGGTTCTCGCCTATTTGTGGTGAAGGGCTCCTCAGACATTAGATACCTCATCTTTCTGAAGATGTACTCTCCTCCCGTAATGGGCCTTGGTATTGATTTGACTTCACCAAAAGAAGAACTGGGCTTTTATCCTACGTGGAATGCAGCACTCCAGTTTCACAAAAATCTTTCAAAGAAGCTGTGCGAGACACAAGGGTTGTTCCGGCTTTTTTTCTTTCTTTTGCAAGCCGGCACACGTAGTAATCTTTAAAAACGAGCCGGCGTTCCTGTTCATGCTATCAGTGAAATGAGGATTCAGAGTTAAATTAGATTTTATCTGCACAAATTCATTCAGTGTAAGGTTAGTTTTTCCCTATTCACTAATAGGTAACGTGTGCTGCTGCTTATCCACGCTGCTGATCTCATGCTGCTGATTATTTCACGCTGCTGTATTCATTCGTACTCATCCGCTCACCACGGACTCATGTTCGGGCTGCTGTTGTTACACTGTATTGTTTTGTATTATTAGATGTTTACCGTATATATTTGTCGTGCATATAGCGTAGGGGTGTCAAACTCAGTTATGAAAAGGAGCCAAAATTTAAAAACGCTGTCCGAGCCACAGGCCACTTTCAGCTGATACTCGAGGCAGATACCTGACATCTTTTCTTGCCTCCAGGTTCATGAACAGGAATTTGATCGGCCTCACTTGACGTTCTGTTACTCTTTCCACATCAGAATCGATCATGATAGAATGACCCAGCCGTCTTTCTGGCTTCAACGTTAGCCAGCTGCCAAGAGAAGTCTATACTAAATGATGCATTTATCAGTTTTTTTTTATTTTTTTAAAGAAAAAATTAGAAGAGAGACAATACTTTACATTTAAATGATCATCTTGGGGTTCCAGATTTGTCCCGCAGCTTGAGTTTGACATATGTGGAACAAAGTAGATCCTTATATACTGTTGCGTTTTACACTTTTTATATGTTTGCTATTGTTGGGACCCTGTGTGCATAATTTCGTTCCACCTCATGTACCTCATGTGTTGATAACGACAATAAATCTACTTGAACTTGAACTTCTCAAGCTTAAATAGTGCAATGGCTTCCATTTTCTTCCCAGAATACTCTCAACTGGTGTCGTGCGGCGCATTTGCAATAACCACAAGATGGCAATGTTCATGTGCGTTGACTGAACAGCCTTATGAGATGGCTGAAGCCTCAAATGATTTGCAAAGAGGCAGGAACTGACTTGTGAAAAGAGAAATAAAACCCTTGAACTTCCCCTTTTTTTATATGCCTAACAAAACACCCCCTCCCCTCCCTCACTGGCCTCGTTTCTGTCGAGCTTTGCAGAGGGAAGTATTGTTTGCTGCAGTTCCTTAACTGGGTCCTGCTGTTTAACTAACTAACCCTGGCTTTTTGCACCTGCCTTGTCAGACATGTTTGATTGCCAGGAGGCAGCAGCAGTAAACCGCCGTGACTGGACGTGACGTCAGAGAGAAAGGAGAGACGAGGGAAATTCCACCTGTAATCTCATTCTGCTCTCATGCCGCACGGCTCTCGGGCATGTGACTCGGGACGAGTCATCAGGCCTTCGCTGCTCCAGTGTTCCTGAGTATCATCATGATGTAATCCAAGCTATTTTTTAGCAATCAACATAAGAAAAAGTTGACTTCAATTGGAGTTGTGATGCGGAAAAAGTTTGGGTTGAGAAATCAGGGAAGCTTTTCCTTTTTTTGTGCCAAAAAGGAGGGGGTGAATTATTTAATCAGATGTAACAATTTAAAGTTCATATTCTTTAAAATCTTGTAAGTTTGGATTGAACAAATAGGGGAATGTTAGATATTACAGTTGTATTTTTCTCCTGCTGCTAAAGGTGAAGTGGAAAAATATCTTCTATGTGTCTCTCTGTGCACATTGTCTGTACTGTTAGCAAAATATCTTGTGAATTTTAATGGAACTCTCAGAAAATAATTTTTCTGCATACATCTATAATAGATTGACTTTTGGAATCAATCCAGCTGAGCACAGCTAAGCAAGCTTGGAGAACATTAAGAAAATGTCTATATAGCTCAACCGGTTTTTACAGATAATTAGCTAAATTTCGGTGTGGTAGTAGCTGAAAGTCAACCTCAACATATATTTTTAACACTAACTGATTGTGCGAGGTCTTCTTTTAAAACTTTGCCAGCAATTGTGGGACACCTACAACCGACTTACTACTGGAGCCACTCCAATTCAAGGTGGCCACCACCGCTAAGCAACATCAACCAACACAGTAATGACTCTAACTCAGTCAGTTTTACAGATATTGAGCTAAAGCTTGGTGTGGTTGTAGCTGAGAGTCATCATCAACACATACTTTAAACAGGCCTATCCCAACTGCTGGCCCGGGGGCCAAATCAGGCCCACGGATGAGCTCAGTTCGGCTCACCAATGGGTTCATTTTTAAATAAAACTAGATTTTAAACCGTAAAAGAAACTTACTTAATGACAATAACTGCTGGATGTCTAGCCCCTGAGCTCTTGGCTTTCAGTAACTTTACCCCCTTGAGCAGTTTAGTTGAATAACCCTGCTTTAAAAGCTAACCGATTGACCATGATAGCACAAGATCGCATGAGATTGTGCATCCAAAAGGCTTCATATTTGTCAATTCTCATTGCAAGATAATCTTAGTTTTTAAAAATGTATTGTTTGAAATAAACCGCCTGTCATTTTACTTTCTGAAACTACCTGTGTCTTTAAGGCCCACCCCCTGAAAAGCCTGTCCCCCTCTGAAGCCTTCAAGGCGTGTATTTTGTAGTTGTGTTGAGCCTGTTTTAGATGATTTTATGTAGGAATCTGTCAGGATTTCACCCCGTGATCATTTTCACTTCATTATTTTGACGCAAATATGTATTTTTGAGTTTCAGTTTTTAGCTAACAGCTGTTCCTCCATAATTCACCACGAGTTCAGGCTCTGTTTCTTTTAAAAGTTTGCTATAAAACCTAAATGTTGCTCTCCACAAACACCATCAGACCAAATCAGGTCAGTATCTGGGCAGCTTGGATGCTGAATAAAACACCTCAGACTTGTTTTTATGTTCTTAGAGCCATTTTAAAGTACATTTTTGTGCACCACATGTACCAGTTGTAGAGTTCATCTGTGACTGTAGAGGACTGCTTTTGTTATGGAAGGTGTGATTGGACCTTAATCACCGTACATGGGTAAATGTTGTATTGATGCCAAGTTTTGCCAGCAGAACATTGCACTGAAGCAAGTTGAGCACTGTTTCTTTTCCTGACTACGGTTATGATGTTACGATGGATGGTGTGTACGCGTATTTTATAAAATTAGGAAGCTACAGCCTTTTCCTCCAAAAATGCATCATGTCGTGCAGTAGGAATAGACTCCATCCACTACACCCTGAGCTAAAATATGGATGGAGCTTGTTGACTTTACACAACCAAGCCTTAGCGCTTGACTTTCTGCTGGCTCTTGCAGCTTGTTGACAACATGAGAACAGTTAACCGTATTAACCTCAGATATACTCTCAGTGCTTACTGAGGTCCGTGCAGGCCCACAGTGCAGGGCGCCGTATCTCTGATGTTTGCGTAATTACATCAAGGAGTGCCTTATCGTTTGTAATGTTCTAACTTGCTGTTGCTGGACCACAGAAAGCAGTTCCTCACAAAAATAGAAACCGTCTTTGTCTGCAACTTTAACGCATAACCGCATTTCAGCCTATAATCTTTCACGTCGGCTTCAGGTAGTAAGGTAATGGTTTAATGAAGTATTGTACGCGTCAGCTCAGCTTGCTTCTCCTGGCCTTAAAAAGGGAGCTTTATCTGAAGATCTCAAATTATTCACCTCTTTTTTTTAAAACTTTTGGTTTAACAGCTCTTACAAGCAAAAACACAGCTGACAGAGTCCATAATGAGTTCCATCTGCCGTAGTTCTTTTGGGTTCATTTCAGGAGGACTGGCAGTTCTCAGGATTGCTGAATTATTTAACTGCATGCAGCCAGTGCGTATTCTAATCAAGGCCCCGAGTAACAGCACAATATACACCAAGGATCTCCTGGCAGTTTATTAACAATGAGCCAGAGATGAAGAGCTCCTGGGTTAAAATGTGCTTTTCATTGACACGCTGGTGAAAACACGCTCGCAGAGCAGAGACAGTCGATAAAACACAGATGAACTGTTCAAAAATGGAGGGATTGTTTAAAATACCCGTTTGATAAATAACTTTGTGGGGTATGAAATGTAACAAAGCCATATAACTGACTGTTGCTAGCTTGAGGTAGCCCACAGAAGTGTGACGTACCAGTAGATGCTGTGGATTCTCGACCTGCTCTCTGTGTTTAATATTTAATGAGATGCTGTCTGCATGTTTTTTATGCGGCTCGGGCAGAGCCAAAGCTGATACTACTGATCAATCTAATCCCTGTCTTTAAAACTAAAGCTTGTTGTGTGTTAAAACATTTACAGTCCTCTGGGTTTATTGGCAAACTCACTCAAAACACTAATGTCATGCTGCAGTGGCTATATATTTTTTTAAAGCGACGTGCATAGTTGCATTTGCCATACAGTAAATTTGTACAACTTCCTACATGATTATGAGTAAACATCTAAGGAACGTTGTAATTTTGTTCTGAGTAAACATGTTTGTTTGCAATTAAATAAGAAAACTTGCTTTTTAAATGTCTTTCTTTTTGTTTGGTGAATAGTTCTTGGAGCTATGTTTATCTGACTTTAGAGTCAGAGAGTTACACTAAAATCAGTCATTTTATGCTGAGAAGGGACAGAGTTGTAGCAGTTTAATGTTTTGGTTTATGAGATATTTTGCTAACAGAAAGGCAAGGACAGTTAAAGCCAAAGTTTTAAACAAAAATGTTCAATGTCTTGTGCTCAAAATAAAATGTTAGGCATAATGCTTAGTCCCTAACACCCAATTCATACCGAGTTATAGGTCTCTTAGCTATGGTGGCCATCTTGAATTGGACTGATTAAAAGTCTATTAGTTATAGATGTACATCCAGTGATTACTTTCTTAGAGTTCTTAGAGTCATCAGTCAGGCCAGAATGAAGCCATTTCTCCAAATGAAAGCTTTTTAAAGAGTTATCTACAACAGGTAAGATATTTACTGTTAATAACGTTATTCCACAGAAACAAAACTACTTCACAGGCTGAACTATGACTATGAGTTATGAATGAAAAATGTGGGACATGCAGCGCTGACTGACAAGTGGTTCTGAGCTGATCTGCACAGCCAAAGCATCAAACAATGTACTAAGTGTTTCTAAAAACTTTACAGTGTATTGACAAATTAGAATACAAGTGATCAACGCAGATGCTTTTTTAAAATCAGACCAACTGTTTAATATTAGACTTGTCTTTTTCTTTTTTACAAATTCTATCTTTAAAAGCAGAACCCGTTTGATTATTTTTGCAAAGCTAAATTTGACTGCTTCCTGTAGATTTGCAAAGCTGACACACGGAAGCAGAGGCCTTTTATGCTCCCTGTAGGTTCGACAGTACGTTATCTGCAAGTGTGCGCGATGATATTTATTAGCGCGAGTACAGTCAGATAAATTTAACAGCACATTGCCATCTCTCTGACAAGCGTGTGATTTCTGCATCATGCTCTGCTCAGAGGTGCTAATGCATCTTTCAGATCCAGTGGGCTCAGTTGTTGCATATCGAATGTGTTTTCTGTCCAGCTGTTCTCACACACAACTCTTTGTTAGGTCCATGTAGCTATCGGCTTGATGAATCAGCCTAGGTCGTAGCTAAGCTTGAGGTAGTCACCGTCCGAGAATGATGGGAGTTTTGAAAACACCACAAGCTGCTAATATGTTGAACAAACCACACTGTTAAAACAAGAATCTGAACTCGGACCAGCTGGTGTTCGAAATAACTCTTGTATGACCCTGGTTACCTTCAGGTTTCAAATCAAATCCAAACCTGATAAGTGTTCTCTCGGATAGGCTCATTATCTTTTCGCTCTCTTCTGATGTTTATGTTTTCTTTAACGTTCACTTGTTCCCTTCAGCTGATGTCAAACAGCTAAAATCTTCACTGCTTCAAACATCAGCAGCCAGCAGATGAACTCCAAGCTACAAACATAATTCTGCATCCTCCAAAAGATCACATATCTGACCCTGTCAAGGCTGTTTTCAGGGTTTGATAACTTTAGAACCCTCCACTGCTCTCCTGTACTTCTGATCAGACATTTGTTAAATATAGTTGTTCATGTAAAGCAGAAAATAAATTGAAAACTTTAAACACTTGGTGCATTTCTAAGTGTGTCTTGCAAATTTTGATTTGTAATTGAAAGTTATATTTTATCTCATGAAGTGGGGGTTCTTATGTGGAAAATTCATTAGCAGTTAACATCTTACCTGCTGTAGATAGCTCTTTGAAAGGCTTTAGTTTGGCTAAATAGTCTTATTCTGACCTGATTGATAAGCTAGTCCATGTGGGGAAAATGTTGCATTCCACTTACCTCAGAAGTCAGATTTTGGTTCTGGGGACGAAGTTCGACCCACATTTATTGTGTTCCAATTGCAATTTAGAAAACCAGCAGTGTTTGTTAAAGGTAATGCTCGGTGTTCAGGCTAACTAGCATTACAAACTACTGGCTTTCTCTGCAGTTTGTGAAGTCAAACATTGTAGCAACTAATCATAGTTACAAAGTTTTATGACTGAATTACTCATTTACAAACAGACAAAAATCCAAATTAGATTATTAATGTTATTGCAGCCATCCATGTACGAGTCAGGCTGATTGGGTTTTGAGGTCTGTGCTGGCCGGCAATCTCTGACTTCTGAGTCAGAATTCTGACCTTGTGGGCTGTTTCTGTTGCACCTGGAAGGTGCAAATCTGACTTTTGAGTACAAATGGAACAAATCAAATGATCTCTAGGAAGTTGCTGCTGTCCTTCAGTCTTAAACATTTCAGTGCCTACACTTTACACCATCAACTTCACGTCACATGGTTATTTTCTGTCGCTGGGAAATTCAGAGGATCATTGATGCCCGTGTATGTTTGTCTGTTGGCAAAATATCTCATGAACAACTGCATGGATTTTAATGAAACTCTCTCAGGAAGTAATCAAACATCTAAAGAATTATCCAGATTTGAGATGGCTGCCAGAGCTAATTCAACTTAGCCAACTTAAAAATGGCTGTGGTTTCTTTTAACAGACCTTTAGCTACTATTTGGTGTGAGAGTAGCTGAGAGTCCTCTAGCACAAACCTTGGCATTCAGGACAATAGGTGGCATGCGTTACTTCAAGAAATGCAGCTTTAATTTAAATAGAACTGCATTGAAAAAAAAAAAAAAATAGAACTGCATTGTGGGGCACCTCCAGAAGAATTATAATAACTCTGCTGGGAAAAAAAAAAAAAAAACTACTGCGAAAAGCTGGCAGTGTAAAGGCTTAGAACATCGCAAAACAGAAATGCTTTAAGATGAAACTAATCCATTATTGGCCTTATTTGGACTAGCCATCAGCTCATCAATAATATATAGAATAACTTTTCTTCAGAATCCCATTTCCAGAAATCTGCACAGTTCCTTTAGGCTTAAAGGCTCAGACATATCAAGACACATTCTTTTGACATATTTGTGAATGTAAAAGTAATTAATTTAGAAGTAATAGGATGGCTATCTAAAATTCTGATTTACTGTACTTTAACATTTCTACATGTATAGACTGAAAATAACAATTGAAGGACAATCTAGTCCTTTTTAGAGCCTAACTGATATATTGGTAGGGCCCAATATTTTAGGCCGATATAGGTGTTTGGGGACCTGTTGGAATAGAGTCAGAGTCAGAGATTCTTTATTGTCGTTTGCACCACATGTGGTGGAACGAAATTATGAACACAGGGTCCCAGTTACATCCAACAATAAAATATAAAAGAAAAACAGTAATAACATCTAAGGTCCCTCTTGTAAATGAGTCCCCGTGGCTCAACGAGGCTAGCCTGTATAAATAAAGGTTGAATGAAAGATATGAACTAAGAAAAACAAACTAAAAATACACTAAGCATTAATAGCATAAAAACATGACGTCGAACAGCAGCACGAACCTGAGCATAGGTGATAATGAGAATAGGTGATAATTGTCCCATTATGCGCCGATATAAACACCAGGAACAAACCGGGTCCTTGTTGGCAAAATACATTATACAATGTATCCAGCAGAGGGTGCATATGGACTGCTTTCAAGTCATGGCCATTCACGTTAAGTTTCACTTTCACTTTCAGCACAGCCAAAGCAGGGAAAAACTGTTAGCGTGTTTTATTGAACAGAGTATAAGTTTATTTTAACTGATCTGTAAAATATAAAATCAACAATAATATATTATTTTCAATCCTCCAACCCACTTGGCATTAGCTAATCAAGTTAGCAGGCTAACATTTAGATAGCCTACCGTAGGCTCTTGCCTTTAACGTAGAGGTAAATATAGATCAGTGTTATTAACGTTATCTTTTGTCACCCTCAATGAAATGCACTGTTTGTGTGAAAGCTATGGAAACCCATTTCTGTCATGAAAGAAAAAATAAAAGCCCAACAGGAAGTAATAATTTCGAGTTAGTCATAAATATGAGAATACAAGTCATAATTTTGAGTTTTAAAGTCATATTTATGAGATTAAAAGTCATAATTTTAACTTGTAAAATCTTCTCCTTAGCGCTCTCAGGGTATACTGTATAGTCTCTGTTGGGCTTTTTACAGCAGCTCAGAGGCATTCACTCTTCAGGTCAGGTTCTCCTCGATAAAGTCATAATTTCGACTTTTCATATTTAATTTTGAAGCTTGTCCCTTGCTGGACACCATGACTCTACAGGGATGCAACTTCCTGTAGACCCGTAGTTTTCCTGCGTAGCACATGGACTCGTTCATTCATTGTATGTCCCTCTGCCTTTGTCAATCCTTTTAAATAAAGGTATGTAATGTATACATCTTTTCATCACCATAGCATTTATTATCGAAGCCCATTTCCTCCATGAAATAAAAGCCCAACAGGAAGTCATAGTTGAGTTTTAAAGTCATAATTATGACGTTAAAAGTTGAAATTATGACTTTTATTATCATAGTTATGATTTAAAGTCATAATTATGAATGTATTCTCATAATTATGACTTTAAAACTCTAAATTATATCTTTTATTTTCATAATTATGACTTAAACTCATAATTATGACTTTTAGTCTCATAATTATGACTTTAAAACTCAATTTATGACTTTTATTCTCGTAATTATGACTTTATAACTCAAAATTATGACTTTAAAACTCAAAATTATGACTTCCAGTTGGGCTTTTATTTTTTCTTTCATATTGGAAATGGGCTTCCATAGAAAGCTTTACTTCTATGCAAAGAAAAAAAGTTGCTTCAGTCAGTACTAAATGGGCCTTCACCGTACTTGAATTGACAGTTTAAACAATGAAAAGGGAAGGGCGTTTCTTTGTTTAATTTATATTTTCGTAACACTTGATAACTTTATGGTGAATAGTGGAGGATAGAAAATGTTTATGCATGTTAGGACTGTTTCAACGTGTAGCCATTTACTTAGATTCTTAGTGGTGGACAAAGCTCAAAAGTTTTCAGCCAACATATTGGTTATTGGCATTAGCCTGCCCCTCCCAGTATCGGTATTGGTGATAGCCAAAAGTTCCATATCGGTCGAGCTCTAGTCCTTATGGATCAAGTTATCTGGTTTTCCCTGTTTTGGGTCAGTGGGGGCTCACATAAAAGGTGGGCTTTGAGGCATTCTTCTCTGTTTGTTGTTGGCTGCTGTTATTCTAAGCAAGTGTGTGAGAGTATGAAGTGACCTCTTTTTTAATTCTCAGGCATTGAAGGAAAGGTGTGTCCTTTCAGATACTCTGCATATTTTTGTCTGCTCTGCTTTATACCGTCATGGCAGAGAGGAATGACTTTGTGATTTGAGACTTCTTGTGATTTCATACAGAGGTTTCATTTCATTCAATCCCACTGACACGTCTGCAGGCAAAAACTGTTTGAACATCTTCATTTTTATTGCTTCTCCCCCGTGCAGTATGGAGGGGATTTGTTGTGCAAACGGAAAGTGTGTGTTTCGTGTTGGAAAAGATAATCGGAAACATGGTGAACTGCTTGTAGAGAGGACATTTAATGCTTTTCTGTGTTTTTAATGGAGATGCACAGGAATAAATTATTCATGTTTTTAAAAGGTTGTGCAGTTTAGTTTAAATTTGGGCCTTTGAATGTCAGCCATTACCCCAAAGTCTGTGGAAGTGAAGATTATTGTGTCATAGTGTTGAATCAAAACTCATACTGCTTTACGATTGGGAGATGAATTATACTGTGTTGTGTGTTTCTTTGCTGCTCCTTTTTATCAGATTGTTGGAATTATTGAGATTTGTGTCATATCAACTACAGACCAGATCACAACTTTAATTTCTGATATTTACAAACCGGATTCCAAAAAAGTTGGGACACTAAACAAATTGTGAATAAAAACTGAATGCAATGATGTGGAGATG
>JARVGS010001166.1:12826220-12839169 GCA_031762315.1 Hypsolebias antenori | reverse complement strand
CAGTGGTGCTGCGCCCTATTGGGGTGCCAGATTGACAACGAACCCAAGCACCCTCCACTTTAGGTTTCTCTGCCTAAAGTGTGCAGAGGTGCTACAGAAAGTGGTGGCCCGTACGGGGATTAAAATAAATAAATAAATAAATAAATAAAAGTAAACACTTTAGATTAAACTTGTTCAGTTTATTTAACCTAACCTAACCAAGCACTAACTCTATAGAAACCTCTAGCAATGGTCAGGGGAATGGCTCAGTTGAGGCACTGGTGTAAGGGTGAAGGTATTGACCCAGAGTATGCCATACTGGTTAAGGGTGTCCCAGAAGAGGCAGAGGTGAATGTCATTGAAGAAACTCTACAGTCAATCAAAGCACTGGGTCGGGTTAGGGTGAGAGGTCGGATGTATGATACTCCTTGTGTTCTGCAAGTAGTTTAATGCAGTGTCAGCTTTTTTGTTATACAATTATTTTTAGTTATTTCTTCAAGCTACTTGGGTCAGTGTGCAATTTTGGATCCAACCTCCTTGAACTGTGACATAGTCCAGGCAGTGTCAGAGGCATTCAGTGTCCTCTGACAAACCTTTTCCTCTCTAGAGGCTGATGCAGAAGTCTTCTTGTAAAACTATATGACTGACTCCATTTGCTATAAAAATCTACTGAAGGTGCCGTCAAATTAAGTTGTCACATTTATGTTTGAAGGGTTTTCTGATATTTTGTTTGTAAGTGAATTTAATGTTTTGTTTTGTTTTTGTCCACAACAGAAAACCTTTTTCCAAGATCTTATTTCCTAGAACGTCGGAATGATGCATACGGCCTTTTAGGGCATTCCTAACAACTGCTCAGGAAGCTTATAAGCTAGAGATGATGAAAACCAACTTAATGTGTAAACGCTACATAGAATTTAGCTTGTGGGATCTTGCCAGTATCATCCCACGTGAGATGGTTTCTTAAAAGATTTCACTACATTGTTGAAAGAAAGAGGAGCTGCTGAAACGAGAAACAAGTTGTTCAAAGCGCTCCAGTAGCGTTTTAAAGCAGGACAAATAAATAAACAAATCAATAGGCTTGTGTTGGGAAATAGCAAAATAACTGTGTGTAAGCTTATAAAGCAAGTATATTTTTCGGCAAGTTTCTCATTCCACAATTTTGTGCTTTTTAACAAATCATATCAAAACATTCAGCTTGTTCAGGGGAAGGGTACTATGGCTTTTGGTTTTGGTGAAAGCAGATTTTTGTAATATTTAGCCTTTTCTGCCATTTTTTTTCTCATAGAAAATGAAATGCTCATTTTACATCCTACAGATCTTTAGATCTGTTTACAACTGCTTCTTTCACAATTTGTTCTGGTTCAGCTTCTTTGAGCTTCCGTGAAATTTAAACTTTTTTTTTTTCCAGCTAATTTCAACAGTTTTTTTCAGCTGTTTTGTGCTCCTTTCAGATTCTTTCTGCTAACTACCACATACGTGTGCTTTTTCTAACTTGTTTCTGTTAATTTCAGCTTGTTCTGTTACTTTTACTTATTTCAGCAAGTTTCAGCTATGACTACTATTTCAGCTACTATTTAGCTGTATAATACTAATTTTTATTTTTTTCAGCTTATTCCACATTTTTTGTGACAATTTAAAAATATTTCAGCGTAGTTCAGCAAAAAATGTGCTCTCCCCATTTCCTTCTGGTAATTCAAGCTTTTTTCTGCTTATTTAGTTAATTTCTGTTGTTTTTTCCTTCTTAGTTTAATCTTTTTTCAGATAATTTTCACTTTTTGTGCTCATTTCTGCTTATTTCAGCACGATTAGGAAAACATGTTCTTTCTGCTTTCTTCTGCTAATTTAAGCTTGTTCTACCTTTTCAGCTATCCTTAGCATTTTTAGCTAATTTCAGTTGTTTTCAGATAAATTTAAGTTACCCAAGGTAATTTCTGCTACTTTCAGCCTAATTAACTTTCCTCAGCTAATTTCAACTTGTTAAGCTCCTTTCTGTTTATTTAAGTTATTTAAGCCACTATTTATCTGTTTTTATGCTGAATTTAGCTTTTTCAGCTAATTCCACACTAATTCCACTTTTTTAAAGCTAATTTAAACTCTTTCCACTTTCTTCTGGTAGTTTAAGCTTCTTCTTTTTGCCTTTTCAGCTATATTTGGCTAATTTCAGCTTTTTTTTTTTTTTTTTGCAAATTTATGAAATTATGTTCTCATGTGTCCTTATTTAAACATAATTCAGCAATGTGTTCTTTCTGCTTTTTCTGCTAACTTGGACTTTTTCTTCAGTTTCAGCTACTTTTCAGCATGTTTTTAACTGTTTTCAGGTGTTTTTCTGCACGTTGTTCTGTAATAAGTATTCACACTGCATTTTCGCAGGAAATTCAATTTCTTTATTTAATTTTTAATTCTGTGGATTGCATCACAACATCAGCTAAAATTCCTGAGAAATGCAACTGTATCTTTCTGAAGATCAAGAAAGTGTTCCTAAACTTTTCTGAGTTAAACCTAATGCAATCAAAGATCCCCCTTTCAGCTTTAGATGTTTCTAATGTGTATTGCGACGTGATATTTATTGACTTGAAGGAAAGCAGAGCGTTCATTCATCAGAGTAATGAAACAGCCACTGCCTTTAGCTGAACGCTGCGCCTGACAGATAAATTAACTGTTGTCAGTGGATGATGTAACCAATAAATATCTTATCTCATAAAAGTTGCCTAATTATATTTTATCACTGGGTGAATGACATACAATTAGTGGAGGCCGTGCTGATTTATTTTGGGGAAAGAAGAATGCTGCATTGTGTCCATCACCACCTTGCTGTACAGGATTAAAAACAACTTGTATATGAATCTAAAGAGGAACGCTAAGCCAACACCTGGCTAAACACAGGCAGTTATGAGAAACAAAAAAACAGAAGTTGCGTTCTTTGATTGGATTACTGTGTTGGAGTGTTTATGACTCAGATGCTGCTCCATCTGAAGTTCACACTATTATTTGCTCTGATTGCTGTTGTTGCTTCACTCCTTCAGCCAATGACAAAACCTGGCGACAAAGTCAAGCAAAACTTTTTAAACTCTCGACTTATTGTGCGAGCAGATTAATGGTGCAAATTCAGCGAGACGGCAGATGACACAAGCATTGTTCCAGGCAGTGCTCGCTGAAATCCACCCCTACTTCAGAAACTGCCCCCATTTCAGAAATTTATTAAGGGATTTGGATTTCTAATGACACCTGCACCCTGCCACCAGAGCAATGTAAATAATCCCATCACAGAGTCCCGACTCATCAGCGACAGGCTAATCCCTTGTTTAAGGCAGTAACACCGACCCCACCCATTAATACTGCCCCCATAAAGACACAGATTAGCATATATTATAGAGTTATAATGTGGCAAATGCTCACAGCCAACTTGAGAAATCTCCCTTTCTGCTTCAGGAAGAACATGTCACCTCTGCTGGTTACAGAGAGGCTTCTGCCACAACACGTCACAGTTCTTGCTTCCAACAGCAGAGGAAATAATAAAAAAAAGCATATAAGACTCTCATTTTAATGATATACTGGGACCACAGAGTTAAATAAGACAACAAGTGCACACTCCTTATCCTGTCAGCAACTATTTAACAGCAAGCTCAACGAGATCTACGTCACCTTTTACAATAAATTAACAGAATGTGTCATTAATGTTAATTTCCTTCAAAAACAATGCAAAACAGCTAAATTATGTATTTAAGGATTATTATTGTTCATATGTAATGTTCTGAACCAGATATGGTCAGTCGGCAACACCCACAACTCAGAAATTACTGTACACATAAAGGTTATTGCATAAATGTAACTTGAAAAAAATACACACAAAAATAAATAAATAAATTGGAACAACATTTATTCATTATTATTTGTTATGTATTTGACACAGAAAAAGTTCACTGCAGACTCGACAATACTTTGAAGGATGATACTTGTCTCCAATGATACTGGTTAACCAACCAATAGGTCAGGCTTGTGTAACGGAAACCTAAAAATAGCCAAATATACAATATTGTTTTACACCTTGTAAATATTAAATAAATCAGAGGCAATATCAGATTATACTTTTTAATAATTTGTGCCAAATTGAAGCATGATTCATCATAGTACTACACCACGTATAACATGCCACAGAAGCTAACATCTACGAGCCAATTCAATAATCAACAGCTATTACATTGGCTTTATAAGCTAATTTTAATTTTAAACAGTTACAAAGTACATTATTAGATTCAATTATAGTCAGATCACATTGAGGTAAAGATCAAATCTGTCTACTTGCGAACTGAGACACATTTTCCTTTTTCTTTTTGGTTTGTACATCTTTAGCACAGATCTGTGACAATTTTACATTTTAATATACATTATATAGCTTATATAAATTGTAATGTTATCATTATTTTGTACATTTTTTTACATAATCATCCCCTACTGTTGGCTATTTTGCCAATATCTACAACAATGCTAAATCCAGATGCTTGCCCTCTCTGGTTATGCCTCCTGTCCCTTCAGTGAGTCGTAACATCACATGAACATTGTTGTCTTATACACCTCCATGATTGGGACAGAGCTGTGTGGGGGTTGTGATGTGGGAGTAGAGGGGTACTAAACCAAGTTGCAATGTTTCGGTCGTGGGAGAAAAGCAATTAAAAATAGCAAATGGCAGAATAGTTATGTTGGATCTCCTGTATGTTAAGCCTTGTTAGTGATTTGTTGAAGCATTATCAAACATCTAACATGTTTAAAAACATGCAACCTCTAAATTATTGTGATTTTCAGTCTAAACACGTTATTTCTAAATATATATATATATTTTTTAATCAGACCTTCTTGCTCTTAGATGTGCAAAACTATTGATTGTAATGAAATATGATATGTGATTCATACCTTTGGAGGGTGAATAAGTCAAATATTTATTTAAACTATTCTAAGAAACCCTGCTGGGGGTGGGGGGGAGATGTGACGATTGACTCCAAGCTGTGAAAGTTCTATTTATACAAATACTTATGTGAGGGGCTGCAGAGGTCCTGCAACATATTATACAATGCAAGATGATGCAAGCTCAACAATCCAGGTAAAAAAAATCTAAAAAAAAATTAAGTCTGGTCCTCTGGACATTCAAAAAAAAACAAAACAAAAAAAATTGTAGAAACGTTTTGTCTTTCATCCGAAAGCCTTCTTCAGTCTGAGGAGCTGTATTGTTTAGCACAGTTTAGCACAGCTGTACGTTTCTACAATTTTTATTTATTTTTTTGTTTTGTTTTTTGAATGTCCAGAGGACCAGCAGTTTATGACACCAATTATTTGCGTAATTATTAATAATAAAAATGTATCAGCAATATTTTCAGATAACCCAGTAACATTAAACTTAATTGTGAAATAATAATTACCATTAGATCATTTCATAAGTTTGTCTTGTGAATATTTGTCATTATTTTTACTCTCTTTAGGGCTCACCAAAGTGAATAATTAGCTTACATCTCGCTCTGTACTCAGCATCCTCCTCTGCAGTTCCTGCTTCCCTACATGAACCTTCTCTACAATCATAATGTTTCTTCCATTTTCAACATCCTAAATCCGATATATCCACTATCTCTCCTCTACACATGTTCAGTATATATTAGCTTCACTACCCTGGCTTTACCACCAAACTGCTCAACCTGAGCTGTCCCTCTGATATACTCAATCTTTTCCATTTTAGTCCGTCCTAATGAAAATCTGAACATCTTTAACTCTGCCACCACCTGCTCCTCCTCCTGCCCTTTTGTTAGTTATGACCTGAGGCCGTTTGTTTTGAGTGACACTGCAGCTGCAGGTTGGTGATTTGCTGGCCCAGCTGTGCAGTAACACATCTGAGGTTGGCTGGCCTCTCCTGACTTCCCCACTGGACATCCTTCTGCGT
Source organism: Hypsolebias antenori (assembly GCA_031762315.1). Lineage (NCBI taxonomy): Eukaryota > Metazoa > Chordata > Actinopteri > Cyprinodontiformes > Rivulidae > Hypsolebias > Hypsolebias antenori. The sequence continues at coordinate 12,833,267 of JARVGS010001166.1, read as the reverse complement.
CCTGGTTGGATACTTTGTCTCCTGATCCTCCAACCACAGAAGAGGCTCAGGGCAGCTATGATTTAGTTTGAGCAGCTCACCATTTTATGTACTATATTTTTCGCCGTACCCGTCGCACCGCCCTATAAGTGGCATCAGTCCAAATATGTTTAAAAACGATGAAAAATCCATAAATATGTTGCTTCGCTGTATATGTTGCATATGTTATGCATCAACGCTGATAACCTAGAAATGTGGGCCGAACCCGGAAATGTGAGCCGGTGTTGTGCCAAAAATTGATGGGCTGCCAAATGGCAGCCACGGGAACGTGAACAGGAGGACTTTAACAAGAATTTAACAAGATAGACACTTAAAAGCAAGTATTTGTTTGCTCAAAATTATGGTAAAGTTGTGTCTCAGTCTAACGTTTGCTTAATAAAAGGACTTTAATGGGCACAGCAGCTGTATCCGTTGCCTCAGTGCTCCGGGAGGGCGCTAAGGGCGGGGGGGTGGGGGGGGGAAGAAAAGAAATGCTGCTCGTTTCTTCAAAGTTTAACAAGAAAAGCACCTAAAACTAGGGCTTTAACAGACTACTCGAGTAATCTACACATCGATTCCTAGGACATCTATCGAGTTTTTAAATTTCACGTCGAGTATTCGTAGTGACGTCAAACTGGTGTTACACCATATTCTGTGACCACCGTATGTTGTGACAGTAGGGGCAGGTGTTGCATGCACTGTTGCAGGTCAGAATATGGTGTAACACCGGGTCCAATTGACCATACCAGAACCAGCTTCCACTGACCTTGTTTCACAATCCAAAAGCAAAAAATATTAATCTCTACACCTATAAAAACAAACTTATAAACACATTATTCTCTAAAACTAAACCTAACGCACAGCACCGCTGGCAGTGGTGCAGGGTGGACTGCCCCACTAATTTTAAGTTTCGTTTTTAACATGCTGCACGTTTCTTTCACTTTTGCAGCTTAATAATAATGACTAATAGTTTTGGTTTTCCTGAGACTTATTTACAGTATGATAATTGGTAGAAGCATAATATATGCTCCCAATAGTTTGTTGGTCTTTTTTTAATTGTATTTATTTATTTATTTATTTATTTTGCATCTGGAGATGCTATGACGTCATCAAATACTTGAGTTCAACTCAAGTTTTATTACGTTAATGTCGAGTTTAAAAAGTATGTACTTGTTCAACCTCTACCTAAAACAATTGTTTGCTCGAAATTATAGCAAAGGTGTTTCCCAGTTGAACTTTTACTTCAATGCATTTTGTTGGGGCGGTGCAGCTGGTTTGATTTGCTCCAAGCTGCTAGTAAAATGAATGTGGGGAATTTATGGCAAGCCGAATGTGTAATTAATAGCTGGTGAATATTCTCAGTCATCCAGAACATGGTAAGTTAAAAAAAATTCAGGACAAAAACAAAAAAGTGTAAAGTATAAAGTAAAGCATAATAAATAAAGTCCAGTCGTTTTTGTCCTGAACTTTTTTTAATTTGTCATTATAGCCACATTTACCTATTACATGACACAACGGCATGCCATACTGCTTCTACTACTCTGTTGGCATCTAGCGTCTGAAAATGGTACTGTTCATTTTTTTTTTAATTTTTTTTCCCAGTCAGAATGAATGAAAATGGTCATATCTTAACCAAAAATTGGTTTATAAATATGGGGGGGGGGGGGGATCCATAAATACATCACTCAGTCTATAAGTCGTAGGGCATGCAAATTTACTGTGACTTATATGCCAAAAAAAATGGTTCTTTGTCATGGTAAAATATTCAGCCTTGGCTTAGTTTGATTCTGCCAGATGTAGTTGAAAAAATTGTGGCCAAAAGTTTTGTTTTGAGGTCTGCTGTGCGTTCATAACGGATTATGTTCGTTTTTGAAGGCAGGCTCAGAAGTGTTGCATATGAGAAGCCTAGTTTTAAGATTTGAATAATTTTGGTTTTAAAGCTTTGCTTTTAGCCTTAAACCAAAATTATTCAATTATTATTAAATTATTCAAATTTGATATTTTTTTTAATGGTTGTAACATTAAATTTTCTTCCAGCTTTACTTTGTTACTCAAAGTTGTGTAAGTTAGTTTACGTGGAGTTTTGTAATAGTTGTTTGTCTTTTATATTGTTGGTAACTTTAGTTAAAAGTTAAATTTGTAAACCATAATTGATGGTATAGCACTTTTAAAAGTATCCACATTTTGTTCAGTTTTGTTTGTCTTTGACTTAATAATAAATCAATTTTCATTTTCAAAACCTATTTCCATGTGTTTAATGTTACTTCCGCTTTTTTTGGACTGAGCCCGGTTGCAACAGCTTCTCCAAACCATAAATGCATAATAACAAATGTCTCTAGTATCTTGTAAACTTTCCTTTTTCTCTTGCAGCTGTGCTTCTGAAACACTTTCTCAGCATGGAAACACACTGCTGCTCACCCCATTTCTTAACCTGACTTCAACAACTCTTTCCAGTATCTCCATGGTATGCCTCATTAACTGTGTCCCTCTGTAATTACTGCACTCTCATTGTTCTAGAAAATTAGTACCAGTACCCTTCTCCAGTCCTCATACACCTTCTCAACAATCTGGTCCACCGACTTTTCTTCTAGACATCTTCATACTTCTGTCATCTGTACCAACAGCTTTTTCACTCTTTATCCTCTTACTGTAGCTGAAAATAAAATTGTATGTAAAAGTGAAACTTTTTTCCCACTAAACACAGAGAATAAAAGTTACCACAGTTATTATCCAACTTGTGAGATTACATTTACTTTCGTTGTGATTTTTCACAATATCTTAGCAGGTGTTCAAAGCTGGGATGCACAAACCCTTTAATTTATTACTTTATTTTATTTTATTTTTTTTTCAGTTTGACTGACTGTAAGCAATACCCAACAAATAGGATCAGAAATCCACATTTGATCACTCGTCAAGTTAACAAATTATTCTCACAGTAACAGATATTGTTTAAATTCATTTTTTTTCTTCTTCTTTTGGCTCCTCCACACTTCAGGGGTCACCACAATGAGCTAACTCTCGCAGAGATGTGGCAACTGTTTTTACGCCAGATGCCCTTCCTGACGCAACCTCACACCATCGAGCTACCGCAGCCCTGTGTGTGAAGCAGAGAGCTGCCATCTAGGTCGCCTGCGGGAGCAGATGGTGGGGGTTAAGGGCCTTGCTCAAGGGTCCACAAATAAGGGTCAAGGCAGGTGTGGGTGTTTCATCTTTTCCGCCCACATTTTGATGTTGTTGGTACAGGGAGTCAAACCGGCAGCCTTCAAATCACAGGCTCACCTTCTCTAACCCCTGCACCACCACTCCACCTAAACTCTTGTTTAAACTAATTTAATAGTGTTGGTTATTATCTGATTTGTGCTAAAGTCTTCTGCAGACTTCCTGTAAAGAAAGCAATTCCTGGTGCTATTTCAGACTGCCTAGTTTTTAACTCCATAGCAAACCCGCTGAAAAAAGGGCTCCCAGTTCAAGTAATATGCTCTAATGGTTTGCAGCACTTTCTAAATGGATTAGAGATGGACAAAATGAAAAATTGTTGCCAGCCATAAATTATCTCCTAAATTACATTTGTTTAGTTGTTTTGGCTCCCAACTCCTGGCTCTCCAGAAAGCAGAAATGGCAGAAACTACTCTCAAAAAGATGTCAATCTTTTATCAAAACCTGGCTGCTTTGCTGCTCTGGCCTCGACCAGCTCTTGAGTTTGACAATCATAGTCCTGTTTGTGCACTGTCTGTGGGATGGCAAACGATTTGACTCCAGCTTGAAGGTGCATGTGGCCACCATCATGGCCCACATGGAGGAGAGCGAAACCACACTAAAGGGTCTCACAGGCTTATCTGTATTCTGAAGGAGACTCAGGGTAGAAACCTCATGCACGGCTCTGAAGGATTTGCAATGAAGCCAAGTTTTGAGAGCTAGAAGCCCTTTGTCTGCTCCCTTCTGAACCCGAGGGGAAGCCTCAGTCAAAGAGACCGTCTGCCAAAATGATCTTTCTTCTCGCTAAAACCTCAGTGAAGAATGCGGGTAAAGCTCCACACCTTGTTTATGTGCCAAGCGTGCGTGTGCAGGAACTCCTCATTCTCTCCCCAGTGGACCATCTGCCTTTCATGCCAATCAGGACAGTGAGCTGGCAGCACATGACCTTGCTCACCAACAATGTGAGGAGGATGAGACATAAAAAGGCTTCATCTAGTGTGGCCTGGCTCCACAAATAGAGGGAAACATTAGGTTCTGCATGTCTGCCAGCTTGAAAGTCTGTCCTTTTGGATCCTTCATGGATCATCCTCTGTTCAGATGAAGGCTCTGGAAATGAACTGTACACATGAAGTACGACCTGCAAATTATATTGTACGAGACATGAGCATAACAATAGCTAAACAATGTGGGGGTAAGTACGACTTATAGAGGTGACGGAAACAAATTTGCACAGACTGAAAAACATCAGATGGGTAGAAGCTGCAAAACATAGTGACATTATAGAGTTGAATTTGGGCCCCAAAAAATCTGACGCGACCCGGACCCAGCCCATAGCCATCATTTCCAAACTCGACCGAATTAACAGTAATTACAGGAACAAATACACCCCCCCCCCAAAAAAAAACAAAAAACAAAAAAAAAAACAGACGTTTTTAATTAAGCTTTGACTGCTTATAGTTATTAATGGTCGGCGGAAGCGCACGGCTGAAGATCGGAGCTGGGGTGGGGGGGGGGGGGGGGGGGGGCGATTTTGTCCTTTCATGGCCATCAAAGCACATCAAATCCCAGCGTCTTCCTGCATTCTGCATTATTCAGACACAGACCCTGCTCTGACATGTCCAATATTTTGTGATCTCAGCTGTTTGGGTAATCGGCCGTGCGCATTCGCTGAGTGCAGTGGCTGAATGGCCATTTGGGCTGATGGATTGTTGGCAGTAGACAATCTGAACTTTTTACCTCTTTCAAGGCCAGTCAGCACGTGGTCAAATGGCTGTGTGCGGCTGGTGATTGTATGGCAAGCCATGTTGCCATATAATTGGATCATCAGCTGTACGCATCCGCTGATGCAATCAAAATCCCAACACTGACCCGGCCCAAACATTATTATGGCCAGGCCCTAATCCAGGTTGGGCAGGGCCGGGTTCCGGGTTAGAAATGACAGCTCTACGTGACAATAGAGTTGGATGGATTAGCTTTAGGAAAAGTTAAGTTTTGCTTAAGAAAAATCATAAATTAAAGTTTATGATCAACACCAACTAGGATGCAAAGTATCCAATCAGTGTTTTAATGCAGCTGTCTGGTCTTTTAGCAGAAAATTGAATGCACCAAATATGAGCTCATTATTTTTCTTGAAGTCTTCTTTTCATTTTGAACAGGTTGATATTTGTCACTGTTGCAGGTGTCAGGTAGGATGATGTAGATTTGATTAAAAGGTGAGAATACTGAGTTTTTAAACTATTCTGTGTCACTTTTCATTATTTTCAGGAATTAATCAGTTCTGCTGCTAAGCACAGTGAAGTGAAGTGAGCATCTTTTAGTTACCGTAAGTCTTTGGACCGAGGCCTGTTCTGTTTTTGAAGAGAAGTTTCTGAGGGAGAGAAACTTTAAGGAGTGAAGGAGACAAACAATAGTGTTTAACTTTACTTTCACATATAGTAAGCGACCATGACATGAGTTTTTGAATAAATTACTAACTGCAGTACATCATTCCTATGTATGACTGATACATGATGAAGACGTTCGTTCTTTTGCTTTTCTTTTAACAAGTTAACCAATAAGTGCACTTTTAGCTAACTTTTCCTCCATTTTGCCCTTTTCCTTTTCATTAATGTAGCTTTTAAGTTTTAGCGTGACCATTGACAGCTGAATATTTTAATGAAGATAAATATTTATTTATTTATTAGTTTGTTTTTGATCTTTGGTGAATAAAGTTGACCACTTTTTAGTCACAAAATGAAGGATTTCTTGAATGGTTGCTGTGAAAATGTGTAAATCGTTGTGTGAGAAGGAATGTGAAGAAATCAGGATTATAATATATTTAATCTTCTCTGACTTGGATTAATATGTATCTAAACTGTCATTTTACTCTGACGCGGATGTGTCAGTACAAATGACGATGGGCTGGTTTAAAAGTGAGCAAAATGGCATCCCTCCAAAATTGGTCTAAATTATATATATATATTTTATACAGGCTTCAGGATAGAGCTGTCATTTCTAATTCGAACCCAGAACCTGGGCCAACCCGGATTAGGTCCAGGCCATAATAATGTGTTCAATCTGCAGGCTGGGCCGGTATTGGACTTTTTATTGTTTCAGCAGACGCCCGCGGTTGACGATCCAATTATATGTCAACATGGCTTGCCATACATTCACCTGCTGCACATGGCTATTTGACCGTGCGCTGACTGGCCTTGAAAGAGGTAAAAGAAAGTTCAGTTAAAGTAAAGACATTCAAACAAATGAGACATCTTTGTTTTTTCCTTTAGAAGATGGTGGTGTAATCAAAAAAAAAAAAGATTCAGCTGCACGTAGTGGATGCGCACGGCCGACAACCCAAACAGGTGAGATATCCCAAATTATCCAGCATGTCAGAGCAGGGTCCATGTCTGAATAATGCAGAATGCAAGCAGAAGCAGGGATTCAATGTGCTTTGACGGCCATGAAAGGACAAACACCCCCTCAGCTCCGAGCTTCTGCCCCCTTTACTCAGCTGCGCACATCCACTGACTGTTAATAACTATAAACAGCCAAAGCTTAATTTAAAATGTCGGAGGGTGTTCGGACCTGTAATTCGTCGGGTCGGGTGGAGTTCGGAAATGATGGCTACGTGCTGAGGCCGGATTGGTTTGGATTTTTTTGGGACTGAATGCAACTCTACTTCAGGAACAACTAAATTTGTTGGGAAACAGAAGATTCATTAAAATGACAGATCTTGTCTTTTGGAATAAGAATCTGTGAAACTGTTAGAAGTGTGTTGTAGATATCCTGATGCATGCTCAATAATCCAGGTAGAAAAATCTAAAAAAGCTAAGTCTGGTCCTCTGGACATTCAAA
>JARVGS010001166.1:12680601-12692767 GCA_031762315.1 Hypsolebias antenori | reverse complement strand
GGGCCCCCCCCGCCCGCCCGCCGCCCCCCCGCCCCCCCACCCACGCCTGTCTCAGCCAGGCTGGATTGAGGCTGCTGTGCTTCAGTTTGCTGCAGCTCCACACGAGATGCGTTCCGGACGCGCAGAGTGGAGCTCTGGCGCCGTTTCATCCCGCTGGCTTCGGATTTCTCTCTTGTTTGTGTTGCATGGACTCCTAACTGGGATATGCTGAGCCGTTCCAAGCGAGACGCGAGGAAATTAATTAGTAAGTGGAAGCTTGAAGACGTGTGACCAAGAGACTGAATCTGCTGGAAATAGAAAGGTAACCGGGACTTGGGTGATGTGGTAATACGCGCAACTGCGCCCCTCTTTTACGCAGAGATCCGGACTCAGGCTGTTGATTTTTTCTTCTTCTTTTTTTGTCTCCAGTTCGTTTCCATCTTTCTTCTTTAGCTTTTCAAACCCCCCATCTGTCGACTGAAGAGGAAATTGAATCAGTGCTTGTAATAAACGAGCTATTTTATCCAAAAGGCGACTTAAATATTGATTATCACCAGGGCGGTGAAATCCCCAGACTTTCCAGCTTCATCACTTCATCCACACGGAAGAGCAAGATTGTTGTGGACTTGCTCACAGGAATTCGGATTCTGAATCAGCCTTTCACCCCCACTCCCTGATTTCTGCCGACTTGGAAATGGACACTTCATCATGCGTGGCACCAGTTTGCTGCCTCTTCAGAGGCGCACGGATTTAAACGGCTAAACCACAACTGTGAGAAGATTCAGCATGTGCTCACCAACCTGTCGTCCTCAGTGTTTGTGTCGCTGCAGCAGCCCGGAGGACGAGCTCTGCCTGAGGAGCGCGAGATAAGCTGAGGCACTTGTTAGAGTATTTACATCTCAAATTATGATTTAATCTGCAGAAAGAAGAAGCTTTACCAATCCAAACACTTTGTAATGGACTATATAATGCGATGATTGGCTTGCAAATTTTTTTCATTTTTTTTTGACGTGGGTTTTTTTTTTTTTTTTTTTTTTTTTTTGTGTGTGTGTGCGTAATTTTCAAGATTTTTTTTTTTTCATTTATTGTATTTATTAGGGAACAAACTTCAACAGGTACAATGCAAACCAAGGAGATGGAACTAATACAACTGACTGCTGCGTTCCTCTTATTTTGGGTCGGGACTGAGGCTGTTATCAACCTGAAATATGGAATAAACGAGGAGATGAAGCCCGGGTCAGTTATTGGAAACGTGACAAAGGACGCGCTCAAGCAGGGATTTCAAATTGCACCGTCGCCCCCTTACTTAAGGGTCATTTCCAATTCAGAGCCAAGATGGGTGGAACTCAGCCCGGCCGGAATCCTTACAACCCAAATGAAAATAGATCGGGATGTGGTCTGCCGACAAACCCCAAAGTGCATTATTTCCCTGGAAGTGATGTCAAACTCCATGGAGATCTGTGTGATTAAAGTGGAGATCGAGGATTTGAACGACAACGCGCCCAGGTTCCCAACGAGCCACATTGACTTGGAGATTTCAGAGAATGCCTCCCCTGGTACCAGGTTTCCCCTAGAGGGGGCAAGTGATCCGGACTCGGGGATCTATGGAGTGCAATCTTATTCCATCACTCCAAATGAGCTTTTCGGACTAGAGATCAAAACAAGAGGGGACGGGTCCAAAATTGCTGAGCTTGTTGTGCAAAAATCCCTAGACAGAGAGACCCAGTCCCATTATACATATGAAATCAGTGCAGAAGATGGAGGAGACCCCCCAAAGATAGGTGCGGTCCAGTTAAACATTAAAGTCATTGATTCTAATGACAACAACCCTGTGTTTGATGAACCAGTGTACACCGTTAATGTCATGGAGAATTCCCCCATCAATACGTTAGTCATAGACTTGAATGCCACAGATCCTGACGAGGGCACTAACGGAGAGATTGTGTACTCCTTCAACAGTTACGTCACGGAAAAAACAAGGGAGGCTTTCAAAATCGACCCCAGAACCGGGATCATCACCGTTAACGGGGTTTTGGATTATGAGACAACGCAAATTTACGAGATCGATGTCCAGGCTAAAGATTTAGGTCCCAACTCCATCCCGGCTCACTGCAAAGTGACAGTGAACGTGATGGACACGAACGACAACCCACCTGTGATCAGTTTGCTCTCACTGAACACGGAGATGGTGGAAGTGAGCGAGAACGCGCAGCGTGGGTATGTCATTGCGCTAGTGAGGGTGTCTGATAAGGATTCTGGGGCAAACGGCAAAGTGCAGTGCAGGCTGCAGGGCAACGTTCCGTTCAGACTGCAAGAATACGAGAGCTTCTCCACCATACTTGTCGACGGCAGGCTGGACAGAGAGCAGAAGGACACATACAACCTGACCATCCAGGCTGAGGACAGTGGCAGCCCCCAGTTACGTGCCACAAAATCTCTTGTTGTCAAAGTAACGGATGAAAATGACAACCCGCCCCACTTTGTTAAAGCACACTATCAGGAGATGGTGATGGAAAACAACCTCCCTGGTTCATGTCTGCTGGCAGTTTCAGCAGAGGACCCAGATCTGGGCATGAATGGTACAGTTTCATACTCCATAGTTCCTGGTGAGATTAAGCACATGGATGTAAACACATACGTCAGCATAAACCCATCAGGGCGCATTTACTCCATGAGGTCGTTTGATCACGAATACACCAGGACTTTTGATTTCAAAGTTTTGGCAAGAGACAATGGCAACCCTTCCCTGTCCAGTAATGCCACAGTACGCATTGTGGTGCTGGACGTGAACGACAACACACCTGTGATGACAAATCCTCCACTGGTTAATGGGACAGCAGAGGTCTCTATCCCAAGGAATGCAGGGGTGGGTTACATGGTGACCCAGGTGAAAGCTGATGATTACGATGAGGGGGAGAATGGACGGCTGACCTACACCATCTCGGAGGGGGACAGGGCTTTCTTTGAAATTGACCAGGTGAACGGAGAGGTGCGCTCCACCAGGATGTTTGGAGAAAACGTCAAATCCACCTACGAGATCACGGTGGTGGCGCGGGACCACGGCAAGCCTTCCTTGTCTGCGTCGGCCTACATCGTGGTGTACCTCTCGCCAGACCTGAACCCGCAGGAGACGATTGGACCTGTCAACCTGTCTCTCATCTTCATCATCGCACTGGGCTCCATCGCAGCCATCCTCTTCATCACCATGATTTTTGTGGCAGTCAAGTGCAAGAGGGACAACAAGGAGATACGGACGTACAACTGCAGGTACTGACTGAATTCAGAGTATGTGCGTGTATGTGTGCGTGCGCAAGCGTTTGTGTGTCTCTGTATCTGCATTGCTTTTATCATGCAGCATGTAGAGGCCAGGCCCTGAGTGAGGACTGCAGATCCCCCCCCACCCAATCCCTTGCTTCCCAGCTCCACAGCAGATATACCTAAATGAACTGGACTGCTTTAAATCAGAGCCATTCTGCTGAGGCCCACTGTTCTGTGTTAGGGAAACACTGATTGATGGATTTAATCCTCCCTTTGTAACCAATTGACTCATAAATACGATGGTTCAGCTGTCATGTTCAATTTGCGGATGTGTTGCCGGACAATTAACGTCCCACTGACTCAACGGCAGTCCCAGACATTTATTATTTAACGTCCACCGAAGCTGATTGGCTGTGATCAGCTTTAATCTAGTGTGATTATGGACAGTGCTCCGGGATCATTCAGATTTCTCTCTGTTTTCATCTAAACTAGAGCAAAACGGAGACATTAAGCCTGCACTTTAGAAGATATACTATCAGTTCCATCAGTGCCATGAACTGTTACAGCAGGTTTATGGATAAAATCAGATTAAAATGTTCCAGATTTTCTGTTTTCTTCATCAATCTGAGCATCAGTTCTGCCTTTGATTTCCCAGCTTGTGCCACATCACCACTGTAAAATTTACATATAGATTGAATTTGAGAATTTAACCCGAAGCCATAATCATTTTTTTTCCCCTCACGTAATATTGTTGATTTGAGGTTAACTTCATTTTCAAGCGGTAGTGGTCATGAAAAAAGTACTGACATTTCCTCAATATGAATAAAATAAATCTCATAATATTTTTTAAGATACTTTTGAAGCTTTGACTTGGTTTGCTGGGAATTTCTTCCTTTTTTTGTGTGGTTAGTCAGAAATAATTGATTTTTCTCCTTAAAGTTGACATGAGGAGCTCATGCTTCCTGCCTGTCTAAAAATACTTTGCTGAAAGTCATTTTATTTGACCTTGGCTACGTCAAAAAGAGAAATTTAATAAGTGGCACTTGATTAAAACATTTGCCCAGCTTTGAATGTCAGTCATGCATTTTTTTTTGTCTTTGCAGAAAGAGAAACAATGACAGTCAACAGCAAATTCAAATTTTCAAACTGCTCCCAGTACTTTCCTCTCCCATTGTGAGTCTGTGTCCCTGCTGGGAGCTTTAATCAGCACTGATGTGCTCTGCTTCTCAGTCACCACCTCAAATATGAGGAGCAGTTATCTCCAATTTATTTCCTGTCCTCTGTCAGTTTCCCAGACTCTGAAGTTTTCCTCTCCCAGATCTGTTTGGGCACAAAGCAGAGAGACAAAATGGTAAAATGCTGATTTTGGGGAAAGAAAAAAAAAAAAGAATATTGTTCATATTTCCATTTAATCAAGTGGGAGGAGACTGTGGGTAGAGGCTGCTTTCAAGATGCAACCTAGAAGATAAATTTACAAAGACAAACTAACATGATAATTGTAAAACTGGCAGAGGACTGAAGCTTCTTTTCAGTTTAAAACAGAGGCCAGCGTTGTATGGCAATATATATTTCATAAAAGACAAGAAACTGTTACAGACACATTCCAGAGACTGCAATTATACAAGACACAAACCACATCCACTGTCCCACAAAGTTAGCATTTACCAATTAAAGTTTGAAATAACAGAGATAGTTTTAAAAAAAAAACACCTCACTTGATCTAAAACATGTTCCTCAGGGTTTGCAGAGTTCTGTTACTCGGTTAAAAAAACTGCAAGGCTGTGCAAAGAGTGAACATTTCCCTCAGTCTGAGGCTCCTTTGATAAAACATGGCTACATAGCTCATTTGCTCCTATTAAAGTCAAAATACCCAATTCACGTTTCCAGAGGTCTCAGAGAGCAGCTAAATGAATTTGAATCTGCAGTTCTCCTGCTTTTGGTCTTGCTCGTGGGCTTCCTTGCTAAGCAAAGATGGAGCAAGGGCTGGAAAAAAAAGGAATTCACGTTCTGTGTTTTGAATATGATCGCATATACCGGTAGTGCTGCTCGGTATTCATGTGCTCTTTTGCTTTGCTCCTGTGGTTTTGGCATGTTTGCATTTTGTTGGCCTGTTTGTGACGAGTTGATTGTTGCGCATGCAAATGCAAACAAACAAGGGATGATAGCCCCACAGCAGGATGGGTGTGGACGTTCACGTAGGTGTGCTGCTCCACAGCGCCCATGGTTGAAAAGCACCCAAGCTGGCATGACGGGTGAGCTTTTTGACTGTGTGTGCAGGGTGGGGGGAGATAGAACACTGCTTTATTGAGTCTGTTCAGTTTCTTCTACTTGCGCAGGGTGGCAGAGTACTCATACGGCAACCAGAAGAAGTCCAGCAAGAAGAAGAAACTGAGCAAGAACGACATCCGCCTGGTGCCACGAGACGTCGAGGAGACGGACAAGATGAATGTGGTGAGTTGCTCATCTCTCACCTCCTCGCTCAACTACTTCGACTACCACCAGCAGAGCCTGCCGCTGGGCTGCAGGCGCTCCGAGAGCACCTTCCTCAACGTGGAGAACCAGAACTCGCGCAATACCGCTCCCAACCATGGCTATCAGCACCCATTCACAGGGCAGGGTCACCAGCAGCCAGACCTCATCATCAACGGCATGCCACTGCCAGAGGTGAGATACAATCCAATGTGCTCTCTCCTTGATCCTTAGCTGCATTGCTTTGGCTGTCAGGAGCAGAATAAAAGGGGAGATTGATTTTTTTTTTCCCAAATTGATCCACTGCAATGTAGTAACAAATAAATTCTTAGCTTAAAAAAGTTTTTAATTACCTAAAAGTGAAACACTGCCCTGATCCAAGTGAATCCTTACAATGCAGAGCAGCTACGAACAACATTTTGCATTGCACCAAAGCATGGAGTCAGTGGAAAGAAATCCGTCACTGTTTGATGGGAAGGCTCAGCTATTTGAAATGTGAAAGTGTCAGTCGAGTGGAATCCTTCAAGGTGCCCAAACGCCTGCGCTGACCTGCGATAGGAGCGCTTTGCCAAGCAGAATTTGGAGGCCTGACAAAGTGGATTATTTGGCCTCTTCTGTTGCACTTGTTTTCTTTGTGCGTCTCTCTGTGTGTGTGTGTGTGTGCTAAGTTGCTGCAAAACGAACAAGAGTTTGTGCACCTGCCAGATGTATTGACTCTGCTAATCAGCTCCACCACACATCATTTCAGGTGCTAACAGAAAAGAGTAATCATTGCTTAAATCCGTGTGTTGTCCATTTGGCTGCAGCGTTGCTGCATGGCCGCTCAGCACAGCGAGCCTCTGAATTACCCTGACGTACCCACGCACGGCTCCAGCTGAGCAGCGAAGCTCTCACTTGAAAGACTATTCAGGCTGACAGGTGTATGCCGACCAGCTGATCTTTGGTTTATGGATTTCTCTATGTATGAACTCGTCAATTGGATTCTTTTGGCAATCTCCCCTCTTTCTGTTCGTGACCCACTTTTCTCGTGGGAGAACGATATTTATGTGTGTGTGTGTGTGTGAGAGAATGTGCATCAGTCTTTTGTGTTTTTTATGAGCATGTGTGTCACGCTTACTCATATAGACAGCAGCAAATAAGCTCAGTGTACGCACACACACTCCTGAAATTGATGGGTCCAATCTCCGTTTGACATTCAGTGAGGCGAGAGTGGGGTGTGTTGGCTGGTGGTGGTGGTGGTGGGGGGGGGGTCTTAAAACAAGAAACACAAGATGGATATTGATATATTGACTGGGTGATCCGGAGAGATCCAGGCACTATTGGATGCTGAGGGGTCAATGAGACCTACTTACAGGCATGCTGATTTACCGGGCCTGTCTGAACCGTTTGCTGTGAGTGCGGTGTGTGTGTGTAAGGGGGGGTGGGGGGTGGGGGTTAACATCAGTGAACAGAAAAGGAAGAGTCATAGGGTGTTGAGGCGTTATGTGACCACAAACGTGAGAGATTCAGCACATGCATGTAGCGACCTGCATGCTGTGTCTGCTTGTAGCAGGTGTTTTGCAGGTCACTGCCACCAGTTTTCAGCCAAAAGACAAAACCCAGTACCGAAAGATATCCAGCAAATGTTCTGCTTTTCTATCCATGTGTGGCTGGAACATCCATTAAAGCCACATTAGATGGAGATTTAGGGGATTCGTTCATTTGATGCGGCTAATGAAAACGAGAGGGAGAGAAAAGCGAAGGAAGATTGATGGAGATGATTCATTATGCAAAGTTTGGAGTTGTCTTGATGGAGTGGTGGAAGGGCAGATCAACAGATAACGAGGGGGGAGCCTTGAGTCGCAGTGCCAGGTGTTTTAGCCCAGATCAGGCAGTTGGTGGCCTTGATAGAGGCTGGAGCTGCTTAGCATGCAGCCTCCACCTACCTCCTTCTTACACTTGATGTTGACAAACATCTCTTTGACCCAGTCTTTGCACAATTTATCTGGACTGTGAAAAGAGGAGTATGTGTTGAGTGTTGGGGGAGTGGATAGAAAGATGCAAAGAGGAAAAAGGGAGTAGCGGTGGAAGGCGCACACTTTATCCTTCGACAAAGTAACCCCGCACGGCACCAGTTGTCATTGTTTTCCTTCCTCCCCACTGTGACGTTTGCACAAGACAGAAGCTATCCAGTGCGTACAGATGTTGCTCTTAAATAAAAAATGTGTTTAGTTGAATTAAAATGCCATTTATAGAACAAACAAACAGCAACGAAATGACTGATAATTGCATTGTTGCGGTGAGCGAGCGAGCTCGGGCTTGAAACCGTTTGACTCCACAAGTCCTCGACCCATATCCCGCTGACTGGTTGGGACACACGTGTGGCTGTAATGTTGTGATTACCGCAGCAGTATTGTCCCCTCAAAATTACTTTCATGCTGAGGGCAGCCTTAAAATAACCCATGATTCACTCTTATCAGAGGAGTTTTTACACAGGGGAAACTTCTATTCTCTGAGTCAGAACATTCATCGCAATTTGTTTGCTGAAGAAATAAAATATAGTGTTTATTTGTAATTTTCACCTGCCACCAAATTTGAGGGCAAAGCAATAATGTTTGTGCCTGTGTCCCTGTGTGAAGGTGTGTTTGTCTATATTTTCAGGACGATATCTCAAAAACCAGTGGAAGGATTTGAATCAATCAGTTATAAAATAATCATTAAATAAACATGTGCAACTGACCACCATTTAAAGTCAATCACATGCAAGTAGGCCGCCGCGGCTAAGTGACATTAGCAAACATATAAATGGTCACAACTTGGTCACGTTTATAGATGTATGGCTCTGATCTAGTTTGGTGTTAGCTGAGAGTTATTTCTTAAAATTATTCTTGAGCTAACCAGTTGAATAAGCTCTACTCTTTAACAAAATGTCTCATGGACCACTTGAAGGGTTTTAATACAACTCACATAACATCAAAAAACATTCAATACAGAAACAACTGGACTTTATTTGTTAGAGAAGACATTTCACTCTTCATCCAAGGAGCTTTCTCAGTTTGAGAAATATTGAGAAAGCTCCTCGGATGAAGAGTGAAACGTCTTCTCTAGCAAATAAAGTCCAGTTGTTTCTGTATTGAACGTTTTTTGATTTTATCATGTCCTGGATGACTGAGAATCTTCACCAGCACAACTCACTTAACACAATCATTAGATGTACATTTACAACTGATTTATTTCTGAAGTCCCCCTAATTGACCCAGCATAGTTAACTGAACTTAGGAAACACAAACATAACTATAAGTTATTGGATTTTGCAAAATTTGAGCTCAAATTTGCAGTGATCGTAGCTGTGGATTGTCCCCAACACGTGCTTTAAGTGCAGCACACTGCACAGCATGTTTGCTGAAAACCTTGGCAATATCTAGAATTAACCTGGTTTGTCTGTTTGCAAAATATCTTGTAAGCTACTGAACTGATTTCACCTCATAGCAATTTATGTTTTTCTACAACTGATTAACCTTTGAATTCAACATAAATTAAGAATTGCCACCCTGTTTATATGACAATGATCCAATGAAAACAGATTTCTTTTTTTCATTTCTATTAACACATTTACATGAAAACATTCTGATTACAATCTTTGTTTGCACAGCAGTGGCAGATGAGGAAAGGTGCAATTCCCTCTCCACGCCACTAGTTGGTGCTATGTTCTTTGAAACTTGAAACTCTTAAATGTGCATGCATGAAAAATAAAAAAAAGTCTTACATTTCTCTCACGAGAAAACCGCCATAACGAAACCCCAGATCATGTCCGAACTGAAAGCAGTCCGGGGAAATTAGATTTATAGATTTACAAGAGTTAGGAGCACAAACAATACTTTGCCATTGTCGATAGTTTCTTCTTCTGTGAGTTGTAATATATATATATATATACTGTATGTATATATATATATATATATTTTTTTTTTTTTCCTGTTTACACGACAACGGACACCACAACGTTTTGAACCATTCCACTCTGGAACCCATTCTCCAATTGTGCTGTTCCCAGAGAAAACATTTGCTATTTTCGTGTAAATGAACAGTACAAACACAACTACACTCTTCCATTTTCACCAGAAATCGTTTTTGTGTAAACAGGGCCTTAGTCTACATTTAAAAAAATAGCCTAGTTCAGTTAATCTTACACATATTGAACTAAAATGGTGTGTTGTAGTTGAGACATCCACAACACAAGCACTGACAAATCTTGCAGGATCTTGCATTGTTGCATGGAATTGTCCATAATGTCACTTTCAAGGTTGAGTCACGATGGCTACAACTGCCGTTACTTAATTTCATAACATATAAGTCACATTCTGACATGAAAGAGGACAGACAAAATATATTATTTATGAAACCGACTCTTTGTCTGTTTATGTTGGATATCAGTATCCTGCTAAAATCTGAACAGCTAAAATCAAGTGTTTCCTTTTAAAGACATAACCCACTGGCACACACACCCGCACAGCTGACTCGGCCAAGATAACGGTGACAGGTCTCCCTGAAGGCCTCGTACCTGGAGTTGTGTATATTGCGTCCTCCCCTGTGAGAATGTACAACCTGCGTATATCTCCTTGAACATCACTATCCACTGGTATTAAAAGCATCAGCTGCAAAATGTTTGTTAGACCTGCCTGTGGTTGCACTAATATAAATGCTCACAGGAGAATAGAACTGTCTTCCATGGCTTAATTATAGCGAATCACTTGGTTGGGGAGACAATTATACAGTAAAGGAAAGGCCTTTGGCTAGAATGTGTTTTTGAATCCGTAATGTGCACTAAAGCTTCTCACACCTGTGAAATCAGATAATGAGCACAACAGAAAAATGAGAGATCTTACTTTATCGATTAGCCTTATTCGGGTAAGAGAAAGAGGTTTGCAAATTTAATGATAAATCAATTTGAGAGAGATGATAAATGCATTTTATAAAAGGTGGTTTTTCGTTGCACTGTGCAGCGTGGGATTTTTAGTATTCAGCTGAGAGCGCTTCTTCTCATGAGTAAAAGTTATTTGATACCTAAAGCATTGCTCCTCCAGCCGCTCACCACACTTTATTTTTTATTTTTTTTATTTCTTAGCTGTGCTTTTGCATAAGCCCTTAATTATTTCAAATTGTCTGTCAAAGTGACTGGTTTTCACTCTGACGAAAATCAAGGGCGCACATCTCTATAACACTGAAAATGAAAACTGAACTCCTAACAAGACTGCAGTAGTTGTTTAGTTTTTTTTTTTTTTTTTTAGTCTAAGTAAGGAAGATGTTTTGATATTTATGTGTGCGAGACGATGGGGAGTGGTTCCAGTGAGGCAACGTATCCCTCTCTGTTGCTTCACATCAGGACAATATGCATGGGAGCATTCAAACGTGTCATATTGAGCATGCAAAATAGATGTCATGCTGTCAGCATGCCACACATCTGCTCAACTGCCAATCTTCCCCTACACACTTACTCATCAACACATGCACACATTATATTTATTTTGTGTTGTCACATTTAGTTGAAATATGTGTCGGGACATTATCATTTACATCATCATAAGCAAGTGATGAGAAAAAAAATCTCAAAGACGAAGAAAAGTGAGACATAACTCAACTCTTTCAATAATCAAACACAGCTGGGATTCTGCATTCAAGCACTTTGTGTTGATGTGTTTAGATACACGCAAACTGAAATTGCTTTTTTGTCCTTTTAGTGCTTTAGAAATGCTACATATTTACCGTTACATTTGCATAAATATTTTTTGCTTTACGGTGTCTTCAATAGTTGATCTTTTCCCCTTATCTCAGCAGCCCTTCAATTTTTTTAATAATAATAAAAAAAATACATTAACATTTTGAAAGTGTTTTGCAAAGAGCTCCATGCTGAATTAGAGGATTTATTCAAGCTACATTCTCATTTCATCTTTGCAAGACTGTTTGGCCAAATCATTTAGCTTTGTTTGTTTATTTGTTTGTTTGTTGCCTTGAATAAGCTGTGATTGGCATAAAGGACATTGGTGCTGCTTGAATGTTTGAGAGAAAAACAACACAGAAGCAGAAATAAGAAGCCGAGTCTCTTCTCTCATCTTGCTGTGTCTCTTGTGTTTTTAACTAAACGCGTGCTTTACAGGAGACGGATGGAGAATCTCTCAAAATGTATAAGTTTATCACTTCTTGTTAGCTTTGGAGTGTTGGACTGCCAGCGTTTTATTTCTTTGCTTCTTGAAATGAACTGAAAAGCTAGAAGACGAGACTGATCTTCAGCACACACTCTAAGTCCTGACTGAATAGGCTTGATGTTTGTTCACAAAATATCTGAATGAACCCCTAGATGGAATTTATTTAAACTTTCAGTAGTCACTTTGTGTACATCTACAAATAATTAACTTAAATTTCAAATATTAGTCAATATAAAAAACTCTGTGATCAAAGTTCACACTTAAGAATCCAGGTAAAAAAA
>JARVGS010001166.1:12653774-12671460 GCA_031762315.1 Hypsolebias antenori | reverse complement strand
AGCCAGGTCTCTCTTGTAAATGAGTCCTCGAGGCTCAGTGAGATTAACCTGCCTAAATAAAGGTTGAATGAAAAAAAAAAAAGATTTCTTGGTTAAATCCATAATAAAGTGACTAAAATTCAGCGAAAGAAAATCAGAAACTGAGTCGTAAACTCTAAGAATGGGACAGACAGAGGTTAGAGAAAAATAGAGCATGTCCCATCATTTTAGTGTGGTTTGTATCGCTCGCTGATAAAGAAGTGTTGTTTGGAGAGGTGGGAGTTTGGGCAGGGTGTTGTGTTGCAGCAGGGAGTCCAATCCAGCTCACATAAGCATATGTGTTGTTTGAGATGCTATATTTAAGTGTGAGGTTGTTACTTATCTCATCGGGGTGTGATGGTGGAGAGACGAGGGAGCTGAGTGAACTCCTGGCGGACCCAGGCTGTGAACCCTGAGCTCCCAGCTCATGAGCAATCTGGGAGTTGCAGAGAGAACCAAACCACACGGGGAGGAACACGGAAATAGAAGCTACTTAGATCGTGTGATGTTTACCTTTGTGTCAACATTTGCGGCTCAGCTCATTAACCTGTGCACCTGGGTGGATCAAAGCATCTCTGGCTTTGCCGCCTCTCACTTCTTACGTCTTTCATAAATAATAGCACTGACTAAACGTGCACATAAGTGTTTTAAAATCCGGCTAATGAACAGATGCAACACAGGTTTGGCGGGGCAGCCATCGCACCTCCAAGGCAGCGAATCGATTTTAACTGATACCAGTTAACACATAAACCCTGTAGCACTTTTCTCAAATCTAATCACGGATCCATTTAAACTGTGTTAGCCGGGAGTCTGCTTGCCATTGAAATGGGTTCTCATTTTCTAATATTTTAGAGCGCTTTGGCTAATAATGAGGCAAGAGGCAGAGGTAAAGTAACAACTATATGTCCTCCGTCTCTGAAGAGGAAACGAGATGCCACACTCACCCGAGCTCACCCCTCCTCTCCTCCCATTACCCATGCAGCCAGCATTCTCTCTAAATTGTTTTGCGTGACCTTTGCTACAGTAGCTCTAATTATTACCATCACACGGGCCCTGTAAGGCACATGGCTAATTATGCTGGATTTATCTGAAGGGACAGTGGTGCCATTCTTCATAGGTGTGTCTTGGCTACCGCCATTGCGGGTGATCTAAACCAAGAATGGGGTTAATTTAGATAATGCAGTAATTGTAATTAGAGTCACAATAATTACAAGCGTAGTTTAATAGCAACGAAGACAAGTCCATTAGTAATGGAGGTCTTAATGAACTTGTTGCCTTAACACAATACCTTATGTAATTGAGAAGAATGGAGTTGCAAAAAAAAAAAAAAGAACAATGCGGGTGAGAAATGCTGTGCAATATGCATATTGACATCATTACAGAGCCAGATTGTTTCCGTTTCCTTCCCATTGCTCAGAATCGATGCTTGACAGCTCCAACTGAAAGATGCATTTTCAAAGGCATTGTGGGATTATCTGTTAATGTAGGTACCAGGACCTGTAGTCGTTGCATCTCATAAGGAGCGGTAACTAGAGGAAACAATATTTTTCAAAGCTCCAGCATGAATAAAGAGGGGGCAGTTGGAGCCATCTCTTGGCTGGCGGGCAACTTGTGTAATGAGCCTAAGAGGGTTCCAATTATTCCACTTGCGATCAAAACGGAGACGGAGATTACTTCTCTTTTTTTTTTTTTTTTTTTTTTTTTGACATTTTACACAGTAACATCTTTTGATAGGGGCTGGGGGAGAGAAGGAAAGAAAACGATTGCCAGTGAGAGCCTGATCGTCTTGAACAGTCTCCAGCAGTACAGTCCTTTCTGCCTAGCAGAGACAAGCCAACACTCTGGGACACTTTTTTTTTCTTTATTCCCTAAATGTGTATATAATTTAGTCCACGGTACATTAGTTTTCTCTCAGTATGTCACCTGCAGAAGACAGAAAGGATATGATCGCGCAATCTGGCTGCAATGGACATGATAGCTGATCGCCAACATATTTTCCACTGAGCTATTGTAAATTGTGCGGAGGCGCACAATAACTCACTCACTGCACTTGTTGTCTGCTGTTGCCAAACAGCGTAAGTTATGTTGCTTAGAATACAAAAAGTCAGTGCAATTATTTGATTGTGTTCAGATTTTATTTTATGTGCTTTTACCAGATTAAAAGTACAAGTAAAAGCACATTAGATGCCGCAGGGTGACAAAACAGATTTCTCTACCGTGGGACATCAAACCATCAGCCTTAGAGAAATGATGAGGGAAAAAAAAAAGAAATTAAAAAAAAACAACAAAAGACAAATAATATTATGTTCCACAGCACTGAGACAAAGAGAACTCCGCCAATCTGCATCAGCACAGATAAACATCCACCCTTAAGTTATGTTCTTAGTAGATAACAGCTTAGGTTGAGTGTTTTCAACACACAGAGGAACAAGCGTGCCACTACACAAAGCAGAGTTTTGATAAGCAGCAAAAATTACTACATGTTGTTTATGGAGGCAGAACAAAACGATTCAGGGTCTTCATTTCAAGAAGTCAAGCCATGGAAAGGAGGAAGCTGGGTTTAAAATGCATGTCAATGAGGTGGATTTGACTCGATAAAACAGTCGTTATTAGTGAGAAACAAGATATCTGCTCCTGTGTGTTTGTGTGTAACTGCATGTGTGGCTCAGATGTGAGATTGCAGGGCCTTGTCTTCCCCTGTGGATCCTCCGTGGGGGTACGAGGCAGAGCTCCACCGTCTGTTGCTGTTTTCCGTGACCCCGTATGTCCCCCCACAGTGAAAAACGATGTTTGCCCCGAAGACAACCCTAATACAAATTAAATTAAATGAAGTCTGTGCGGATAATCCCTGTGTGTTTCAGCTGCTGAAATTCCCCCACCCTCCCTCGCGAACGAGTGCATCTGGACCCCTATCCACTGGCCGTGCTCTCAAGCTGCCAGACTTCCCCCCTCAGACTCGCTGCGACTGCGTGCGGGTGTGTGTGTGTGTGCGTGAAAGGAAAAGTGTGTTCCACTGTAAATTTGTGACGTGTTTATCTCTTTCTGACTCACGCAGAGTTTATTCCCCTTCATTTGTTTTGTCCGTGTGTATGTATTTCTTCAAAAACCTTTATTTTTGTGTGCATGTCACAAATTTTATTTATTGTTCCTGGCTTATTTGCTTATTTGTTGCTGTTGTTTTGATGTCTCATCCATATATATACATATGCAGTTAAATATAGGACTCAATGCTTTTACATGCTGGCGTGTTTTAACGGCACACTAAAAATAGTGGTGTAATTGAAAGCAAACAGCAGCGCGGAACCACGAAGCATCGGCCATTGTTTTGTTCTGATTACACCCTGACGCCGGTCTCTCACAGTCCTGCTAACAAGCTGGATTTACAGATGCAGTGATGGTCTGCAAGCAGTTAATACTCTGCTGTCAGATTCTGCACTGACAGATGCCTAAAAAGACAACTCTAAACGTTAGATGTGCTTAAGGGTGAAGTCCTAGCAAACAGGATCAAAAACGACAGAAAAGCTTCCAAGAATGGATATTTCAAAAGGGTTCAAAGGATAAGTCTTAAGCTACGGGATTAATAAAAGTATAGTTCTGTGCTTTTGAAGTTGGATTCTAAGGTAGGTTATTAATAGTTAATATCTTACCGGTTGTAGATAGCTCTTTGAATGACCTCCTGAACCAAAGTGTTTTCTTAACTGGTCTGATAAGCTGATTAGTCTGAACACGGTCAAGAACAAACTAAATTACTGTCGTCTTAAGCTGAATTAAATTCTCAATTTTTATAGCAGCTCATGCAAACTTTTTTTTTTTTTTTTTTATAATTTTTACACCATTGCCAAATTTTCATTACAGTTACTCTGACAGAAAAAAGTATGATATTATTTTCAGAAGTGCTGCTGTTACTTGCACGTGTAAATAACCACCAAGGTTTAGAAAACTGCACTGGCACAGACCACTGATTTCAATCTGATGTTGTTTTAAGATTTTTTTTTTCATTCATTCAACCTTTATTTAGACGGGTTAATCCCAAAATTATGACAAAAGTTGACAAATTTGGGCCCCACTTCAACTACTCCTTGTCATTGCAGTATGAATTAAAATCTACATCACCACACTCAGAACTATAAGATGGTCATTGTTTATGATTTTTTTTCCCTAAACCTCATTTCAAAAGATCTGAACTATTGATTTAAGTAAAATGACTTATTCTTTTACGATTTGTTTTATTTTATTTTTATTTTATTTTATTTTTTTGGCGGGGGGAGCATCAAGCTGCATCATATGCCTCTAATTTAAGGACCAGCTTTGATTAGCATGACACTGGTGAACTATGATATCATTTAGGGTGTTAAGCAAGACTGGATTTTTTTTTTTTTAAATGATGAGCTGCAGCCTCAGTGCAAGTTTGCATGGTAGTTTGCGCATGTGTGCCGCAGAGCTGATCACCTGCACACATGCCCTTTGAAAGGCTCCATCACCCCTCCATCCTGGCAGCATGCAGTGTAAACATGGTTTGTTTGAGCGAGTGGCCTGGGGTTGTTAGATTAATGAGCGCTGATGAAGTTCCACTTGTATCCTAGGTGCTGCCTCCCCTGTTTGCTAGAGTGGCTGTGATGTGGTAGCGTGTCTGGAGGCGGTGACTCATTCCCTTTACCCAGTGTCAGATTAAGGCATGTCAATAAACAGACCCACTCAATCCATCTCCGAGTGACTGCATCCGCTCACAGAGCCTCCCAGTCTGTAATGAGCTGCTGCAAATCTCCATCAAACTAAAATGTCTGGAAAGATGTCTTGTCACAGTGAGCGAGAGAAAAAACAGAGAGGGAGGGCAGGGGAGACAGAATGACTACAGCTGCACTGATGTGAGTGGCAGCCACCTTTAAGCTGCTGAGAGAAATTCCACCAAGAAACACTCCTCCATGCGGCAAAGAGCGAGCTAATTTGCTCCGCTCACATTTCTCATTTCTGTTGTCCTCGTTGTGCATTGAGTTTATTAAAAATTCATCCCTTGCTTACTGATTTTCAACTGTGAGTGAAAGTCACGCTGTTTATTCAGTCACTGCTCTCATGTAAGCATTTAAAGCAAATGTGTTTACATAATCCGCAGTGTTTCTGAGTGTTTATTTTTAAGGCCCAGCCCAGGGGACGTAAGAGAAACCTTTGGGAATATCTTGTGCACAAATTTAACACGCTCCCCCGTTACTCTTCCTCCTCTTCAGCAGTCGCTGATGTAGGCCACAACTGAAGGGAGAGACTGCTACCTAGTGATTGTCCCAGTAAAATTAAATGGCTGCTAAAACCACGTTTGTAATGTTTTTTTTGTTTTTTTTTTTCCCAAGGGAAGGACGGAAACCACAAAATCTACCTGGATTAGACCGTCTCCGTGTAGTTTCCGAAGTCTATCCAAGAAATCACCACCTACCAATCTTGCGGCACCATACATGCACATTAACGGATTTGGAGATGAGAGGAGAGCAAAAACTTTTCAGTTTGACGTCCAAATTAAAGAAAATCCCTCAAGACTTGCCCAAAGGGGTAGTTCCTGCTATTTCAGTTTTGATTGGGCTGCACAGGCTTTATGAGAAGTAAGCCGATTTCTTTTTAGGAAATCGGCATGGATAGTCAAGTCTTTTGCTTCCTTCCTCCTCTTTTTTCCTCATAAAACAATAAATTGTATATAAGTTGTCTGTCCGACCCAGAAAGAGACTAAGTCTGAAAACAAATGGAGGCTTGAACACTGACCAGGTGTTAAGCGAAACTTTATCCTCTCTTATGAGCCTGATTGAAGCAGTACACTCTCTTTCTCCCTAATGGACACCATAACACCATCAGAAAGGCTTAAAAGCACCAGCCTTGTGCAGACAAAGACAAAACAAAAACACCAGACCCGGACGCAGCCACCAACAGTTTGAAACACCAGAGCAGTGATTCCCCTGTAAGACAACAGCTCTCACTTAAGCCTCTTTAGCGTCAGCCGTCTCCACTGGAATGCAGACGTCTGCAAACAGCTCCTATTATTTAAAATCTTTTCATCATGCCGATAGGGAGGGAAATAGCTTTGACGTTGAGAAGCTCATGAATAATGAATGCTGTTTCTATCAATGTATGTATAATTCATCAGAGCTCCACTAACCGGACTTCTGTGGAGCCTGTAGTCCTGAGTGACGCGGAGACTGGTCTGCACCATTGTCTCCGCTTCGCAGTGAAAAGATGGACAGATTTTCACGTGGGCGGGAGGCACAGGTGGCGCAACAGCCTCAGCACCTTGACCTTTTTCCCCCCTCTCACAGAACAGTGTCTGATTGTTGTGGTCTGAATGGGCAGATATTTGTTCAATTTCACACAGGAAAGACAAGAAAAATGAGGAAACAGAAGCAGGAAGTGGCGATGTGTGATTCATGTATCTGTTTCATTGTGTTTTTGAAAACCTGTTATTCAGTACCCTCACACAGTACTGCACATTTAACACTCGCGGTCAGGGACGTAGCTGACCTCATGGCAGCATTTAGTTCATGGAGTTTATTCTTTTTCAAAGTGGAAACAGCACCAAGGCAGGGAAATCTTTTTAAAACCTCTCAGCAGAATCCTTCACTTTCATAGCATGATGGATTTCCCAATGAGCGGCTGGTTTGGGGGTGAACTTATGGGTGATGAAGTGAAATGATGCAGAGAATGTGGCAGGTTATTCGTCACACATGAACCCTTCCGTCACAATTGATTGTGTATAATTTGAGTTTGCAGGGGAGCCAGTTGATATTAAATGGTAACAACTCCCTGTATTCATCATGCCGAGCCTCTTTTAGGAGGCAGAAATAGAAAATGTAATCCCATCCACAGCACGGCTGCGCCTCAGGCACTCTTTCACCCTTTTTACCGCTGATCCTCCCTCTGGGGCCCTGCCCTCTCTAAAGGAAGAGGGAAATCTATAATCTAGCAGATGGCACAGGGTCTATGGGAAATCTTATAATCAAGTTGAAGGTGTTGACGTTAGTCACCGAGGTAGGGAGCAAAAAGGTCTTCAATAGTTGAAAATCATTTCTCTTACAAGAGGAAGAAAATACACGTCCAGCCCAAACAGGTGAATTCATCATCTACATCTTGGTTGAGGGTGTCACGCTGACTGATTCGGAACTGCTTAGAGGCAATGCTGGGTGCAGACCGAAAGGCGGGGACCTCAGGCGCCAGCACAGACTTGTGAGTCAGGGATTGTTGCAGCAGTGCTTTTGCGGCAAATAGAAAACAGAGAGTCTGTCTGTGTAAAAACGAGAATGTGCAAAAGACTGAAAGTGTAGTATTTCTTTTCACAGGCTCAGTGTATCCTGCAGATCCAAGCACTTAGTATTTCCTTGTGTTCACGCTGCAATATTAGATAAAAGGTGTACACACATTATTGTGCTAACCATTACTCGTCAGTCGTAATTTCTCCTGCAGTTTTTTGTTGTTTACATGCTTTTTTAATTCAAAATTCGAGATCTGGTACCTCTAAATATGATGGGACAATCATTATCTCTCTTTTTCTAAGTACTTTTTTGGTTTAATTTTTGTAAGCCCCCTAAAATTATTATTATTATTATTATTATTATTATTAATATTACTATTATTATTATTACTATTATTAGACCTTTATTTATACAGGTTAGTTCCCATTGAGCCTCCAGGAGCAATTTGAGATATTTGAGATAAGTTGGCCTGTCCAAGGCCAGCGGGGAGGCCAAATTCCCATAATCAACAATTGTTGGGGCCACCAGACTTTGTTTTCTATCTGCCTTCGAGTTCTGCTGGTACACTCAATGGAAAATCCAAACAGCCAGAATTAGTGGACATTCCCCCCGGTCCGTGCTCTATTTAGCATTCTCCAAGATAGAATTATTCATGCCGGTGAGTTCCGGGAGCCGCAAGTGGCCTACGATTCTCAGACATTGCATCCAGCTTGTGGTTGAGCTCGGTAAGCACATGAGTTTGAGAGGTTGAGGCATGAATTAATCCTTCACATAAGGCTGGTGGCTTTACCATAGTCTAAACTGCTGCTGATGGTTTCCTACTTTGTTTATTTCCTAGGTATCCAGTGATTCCAAAACGCAGAAACCCTGTTATTATTAATCCAATATTGTACACATCTTCTACGTCCTCCACGGACAGCACAGATAGGCACATCATCTTCCACTCACCCCAGGAATCAATGACATACTCAGCTGCGTTGGTCCATTCAGGGCATGAGGGCTCTCCAGCACCATGTCGTCTGGTGGAAATTTTTTTTATCAATTGCGTTGAGGGACCAGCTGACCAAATCCATAATAATTTTCAATTCAGAAGAGAGGCTTTGAGGTTGACATGACAAGAGAGCAAAAAAAGCAGGAGGGAGAGAGGGTTAGAGTGACCATCTTCACTAAAGGCAAAAGAGAGAACATTACCCAACTAGAGAGTGTGCACCCAAAATTATTACTCTATATCCTTAAATACAGCGATGGAATCAATAACAGACATTATGTGGCAGATTTTCTTCCTGGTCAGAGGGGAGTCTTACAGCGCCGCAGTGTCGAGGCACAACCTTGTGCAGCTCCAGCGCAAAATAAAGCAGACAAATTTCATCTGACAGTCCTAATTGATTTTGTCTCATCTGTTGTTCTGTACGTTTAAACTGTGCGTTTTCATCTGGGAGCGTTCTTTGTCCACAACAGGCACGCCTGGATGTTTTTTTTTTTTTTTTGCCAGCTAAATTGATGGCATTATAGAGTTGTATCCATGACAGACATGAGTGAGTCTGTGTCACAATCAGTTTTTCTCATTCTAGATGTTCAGTTTTGTCATATAACACCCCACCCACCCCTCCTCCTATACCCTGTGTCATTGTATTAGATGCAATTTATCTCAAATGTAATTTTTTTGTAAGGTTTATCGTATGTGTTGTTCTGGGTTAGGTCTTCTGTGAATAAACAAATCATTTTAGGTATTTTGCATATCAGATTGTTTAGAAAGAAAAGAAAATTGAACATTTCGTGCATTAATTTAAACTATTGTTAAGCTCAATCTTCGTAATTTTGTGGGCTAGCTTTCTGGTTTGAATCTTCTGTGTTAATCAGTTTTTAAAATACATACAGTAGACCAGCTGTGTGACTTTCTTTTCCCTCTCTTTTTCTCTCCTATCTGTGTGACATCTGCTGAACTTGTCGGGTGTTTACTGGTGTAACAACTGGTGTCTTCACCCCCCACCCCAAGCCACCCTTCCTCCTCTCTCTTGTGCTCCCTGCGCCCCCATACAATGAATACACTTGCATCCAGACTACCGAACCAATTGTCACGCTGGGAGGAAGGCAAATCAAATCTTACGGCAGCAACTAGGCGAGGAGATTGCTTTTTCCTCTCAGTCACAGAGAAGCAAGTTCGGCATCGCTGTGCCTCAGGTTGTGATGGAAAGAAGGAAGCAAAGGGTGAAAAGTGGAAAGCTACTGGGCTGCAGCAGCTGGACTGTTGCTCTCCTGTTGGTCAAGCTGAACCCATTTCCTCCCCCATCTTCACCATTTCTCGCTCTCCCCTCGCTCATCCTGACACTGCCGATCAGTCACCCGGCGACACCAGGGACTACATTCCTGCCTGCAGTTCTTTAGTTGAAGCGGAACAATAATTATGGGGATCGAGTGGCTCTGGCCGCCAAACTGGGGCCGCTCAAATCACAACAACACATTGTCCAACCTGATTAAGTGGCCATTTGTGGCTTCCTCACTGTAGTTAAGCAGTTCTCGTCCTCTTGCCTGAAACTTGACCTCCCAGCAAGATATATTGACACGTCCTCCAATTTGAGGTCGCTCATAAATGTGGAGAAAGACATTACATTTCTTTACAGGAACTATGGGCTAATGCATCTGATTCTTACTAAGAATAGGCCATCTTGAGTGACTCATCAGTGCCCAAAGTTATCCTGTTACATAAATGATTTATTTCCTATGACAAATAGATAAAACCGAAGAAAATGAACATGCTTTGCTCGATGAGGAACTGTAAGTTTAGAAGAGGAGCTGAAGTGGAGTTGACTCAAACATTGGAGACCTTGCAAAAACACTGAGGGAGGACTGGTTTGTGAAATGAGTTCCACTGCAGGACAGCAGCAAGTTTTGAGAACCGGAGAGGGTTCACTGCCTTCCTGTTGAGGCTGTGCTCAGCCAAAACACGCCAACCAAACCAATTACAGGCTGCCTCCAAAGTGACATTCACAATACATTTTCTATCTGGTCTTTTAAATGAAGTTTTCCTCTTGTTACTCATGCCACACATTTTCATTAGTCTCTCAGTGGATGTGCAGCCACTGTGGCAGATGAGGCAGTTTATATTGTATGTGCTGGGATCAAAGTGGCGCACAAGTACAACACAAAACATTATGCATACACTATACAGTGTGTAATTTCTGTGTTATATACACATTATTCCATCCTTGCAGTTATACCCATAATAGAAATGCTGCTGTTTAGGGTTATGCCAAGATGCATGCATTGCTTATTTACACCATGTAGATGATTGTTTGAAAATATGCCACTATTTATAAGTTAATTAAATGAAAGTGTAAGTCTTTAATTAATAATTATTATGTATTGCAGTGTGTTGGCACTTCTTTTACCTTGATATTTAATGGAGTCAAGCTGAAGGGGAGCAAAAGGAGTCTAAGAACAAACACTGGTGCCCCAGATTATGGGATGATGCTAAAATGTTAATTAGATTCCCTTTATGAATTATAGCAATGAGTTAAAGTGTAATTAGGGGTAAATAGCAGAAAGGAGACGCTATGATGATAACCTTCGGCTCAAATGTGTTGCATCATAAATTAACAAAGCCCAATCAGAGCTCTGACCTATGTTGTTGCTTATCTCGATGTAACTTGCACATAGAATAATGATGAGTCAATTAGGCGAGAAGACAAACTGTAATTCATTAAAGAGTTTAGGACTCGTGAGTACAATGGGAGATACATAAACCTCAGATATACAACCAAATCCATTACAGTCAGCTATACATATACAAGAAACATATTACTTTTTTTTTTCTCAAACAGTTTTTAAAATTGAATTAGCCAGAAACAAAATAATACTTAAAAACTATGAGGTGAGGTTTTGTTTGAAAAAAATTTACGAGCATCGCTTCTCACCTGTTGCTGATTGAATTTATATGAGTGGGATTAAACAACTAATCTGAAAAGAATTCATAGCAACTCATGCAAATGCAAAAATTTACAATATTTACAAAAAATACAGAAATATACACCATGATACTTTTTCTGCTACAAGGTTATTTACATAGAACACTACAGAGATTTGCAAGTTTACTAGTATTTCCTGCAGGAATATCATGACATTTCTGAGGGAATAACAATGTAATAAGTTGATAGCAAAGTAAAGGTTTATTAAAAAAAAAAGTTTGCATGAACCACTGTAAATTTTTTCACAGTGACAGTTGATTCAAGGTGGCATTGATTCACTTTGGTCTTAACCCCACTCAGAGGAGCTGTTGGCTTATCAGTGGAATGAGAATTAAAGACTATTTCTCCAAATTGATATTGCTCAGATCTATCTACAACATATAAGATAATGATTGCCTATAATATTTCCACAAAACCTCAGTTCAAAAATCTTAAAAAAAAAATGTAAGCACCACAAATTGTTGCTTATCGGTTTATTTATGATTTTATTTATTCATTTATTTCAAGTGAGGGGGGAAAAGAAAATGTTTTCTTGGATTTCAGGATAATTCAGCTAGACAATAAATTGTATCATCAGCATAAAATGTAAGGATGCATCAAGGATGAGCTGACCTACATTACCTATGTAGATTATGAAGAGGGGGAATCCTAAGACTGAGCCTTGTGGTACATCATTGTTAACTGTTAAATAACTGGGAGAAGTTCAAGAAAATTAACATAATTAGGCACGTGTTTGCAAAAATCAAACCCTGTTTTAATCCAGGTGGGTTTTGTCACCATGTTTGACAGCAGACCCTCAACAGCAGACAGAGTAAATTATTGGTCCCCTTGATAAAGGGGAACTGTGCTCCAGCAGTACCTTTAACTTTTCCTAACATCATGGCCGCTCCTTTGCTTTCTAACAAATCTTTGATGCTGTTTATTTTTCCCCTGGATCTCCGCCAATGATACAGTTTTATTAAGATCCATTATCTGCACCATGGACTTTTAAAATAATGTTTTCTTTCTGCAGAAACACCTGAATCATATCAAGCTTTGTCTGAAGAGTTATATCTTAACCATATCTGGCATGGGAAATTCCTCTGAGAGGCATTATGAGAATTACGTTGCATGTGCCTCAGATAGGCCATATCTAGTGTGCGTAGATGCTTGGCGGATGTAGAAGGGGCCACCTGCTCAGCGTACATCGACTCCGTCCGTGCACGCTTCTTATCAAGCATTTTTCTAACTAAATAAAAGTTGGGAAAAATAAATGCCTTTGAACTGTGTTCTTTAATGTGGGTCAGAGATCTATTGCACACATCCGCTGAAAGCCTTTTCATCTGCAGTTGTGGAGTTAAGATTCCCCTGGTACACTCTTAATTTCATCTACTTCTCTTACAGTTAGTCATTTAATATTTCAACATTAATGTCTTCTGAAACATGTTAGAAGTGAAGAGTTCAGGGAGTAAAAAGGGAAACTTTTTTCTTCATGATAGTCTGTCCTCCCTAATGACTCCATTTTAAAGACAGTGGGCTGACCAGCGGTGCACCGGGAGGGCACGCTGGATCGTGAGCGGGGAGGAGAAGAGAGGCTGTGCTCACTGCAGCACTCTCCTCCACTCCCAGTCAGCTGCTCTGCTCCGGTGTGTGTGTGCGTGTGTGTGTGTGTGTGTGTGCTTTGAAAAATAAAAGAAAAAGAATCAGCCCTTTCAAAGCAGAGGCTGCTCACCGGGGCCTTTGTGTAAAATAATGTTTCTACTGAAAGCCAATTACTGCTAACATTATTTTGGTTGCCTCCATTATTAAAAGTACCTCTCTCTGTTGCCCCCATCATCCCTCCAACACTCCCCCCACCCTTCCCCTCATCCAACCCCTTCATCACTCTTTTACAGACGGAGAATTATTCCATTGATTCCAGTTATGTGAACAGCAGAGCCCACCTCATTAAAAGGTATGTCTTGATTAGGAATTGTTACCAGCGCCTCATTACCATTGTTATCTCTAATTGTTTTATCTAATGAGAGCACAGCCACAGTCGGAGCAGTTTGCACGTGTTACCTGCGTGTTTCTTCTTCGGCGTAATTGAAGTGGGAGGATAAGATTTCGGGATTAACAGAATTACTTTATACTGCGTTTAGTAGAGGCTTGTGGAAACGAGCAACAAGTGTTTTCAGTTGCTTCTTCGGCAAGAAAAGATGTTCAAGCTTAAAAATACACCTTTTTTTCTTTGCATTGACTTGTGGCTTGAATCACAACCACATAACTAAATGGTATTTCAAAGATTTCTCTATAGTTATTCAAGATAGCCGTTTTATTAATAGTCAGTGATTTTCTTCTTTAGATAAGAAGTGAAGAATAAATGTCTTCATTGTGCATTGTTATTCAGCTCGCCCCTGTCGCATGATACTTGATAGGGTTGCAGGAATTCAGCAAAATAGTTCTGATGGGGGTCATGTCAAAATGCCCTTCAGCAATAGTTTTTTTGTTACCACCGTTTACTTTTCACCTGCAGCTGTAAAAGATTCAATGCCTTCTTTTGTTTGAGGTTAAACCCACCTTTTGAAATCCCCCATCCCCTCTTCCAAAAATTCCTTGCATTAATGTAAACAAAGAGCGTTCAAGTGTGGGCCTTTGCAAGATACTACAAAGAAATCCCCCCAGGAGCCAGTGAGCCTGTGGTCTGGGACAGGTGCAATTACAGTGATAACATCAGAAAGTCGGCATTACCTCCGCTAGGCTCCTCTCTCCTTGGCTGGAAAATTTGTGGCTTTGGCTGGGGAATGCAGCTACCTTGTACTGTCCTTCACTGGCTCTTATTTTACCTGCACTTTGTTTGCACACTTTGGTTTACTCTTATTTCTCCTCTCTGTATTTCTTGTAACCTCTATGAGAATAAACTGTTTTTGTACCCATACACTCTTATTTAGTGCTGCTTATGAAGTAGAATTTTTTTTTCCAGTGAGATGGAACTCAAATGAAGGGAAATCACGCTGCTGCTGTGCAGCTGTTGATTGTGCCCCCACGCCCCGCCATTTTTATCGACTGTGAGCCCCAAACAAGACAGATGCTCCGTTTGCATGCTTCCAGCACTTCCTTCATCCATCTTCCTTCCAGGAATTCCTGATTACTGCGGTATTTGTTTGATTGCACTGAGTGAGTGCCTCCTGTTTGTTCGTTCCGATGTCCTTGAAGGCAGCGCGCCATCCAAAATGTCCCCGTCTGCAACAACCCGTAGCGTCTCCTCGAGGTACTTAATCCTAGAAAGCGCTCAGAAGATTTACCATTCCTTTTTATCCTGCGGTTACTGCAATCACAGAGTCAAGAGAGTCCTTGTTCTTTTCAGAGGTGTAGTTGTTAATAAAGACATATATTTTTCAGTTTTAAATCCATGGGCACGTTAAAGTGCAAACAATCATTGGAAAGCACGAATAGGGGCAGGAGTTTAAAGACAGACAGCTCGTCACAAACCCCAAGAGACTCAAGGACGAAGGACATGGTGTTAGAAAAGGTGATGTGACAGTTAATCAACATTTCCCTTTCCTCCCTGCTGGCCCCCATGTAGCACATCAACATTCAAAGACCTGGAGGGCAACAGTCTGAAGGACAGTGGCCACGAGGAGAGCGACCAGACCGACAGCGAACATGACGTCCAGAGAGGACACTATGTTGACACGGCTGTCAATGACATGCTGAACATGACCGTCCCCCCTAATGTTTGCCAGCTGCCAGACCAAGGTAAGGAGCTTGTGTGTTTGTGTGTAGCTGTGTGTGTCTGTGTGTGTGTGTATTAAGAGCTTTGCAACATCCTTTGGAGTATGTTTTGCTCATTTTGAGATAAGAACAGTATGGATTTGTGTGTGTGCCTTTTTTTTCGCTTGCTGAAACATCTTTTAAGATCCATTATGCCTATTGTAGATCTCAGATGTGCGTAAACACCGTAACCTTGCTTTTTTTTTTTTTTTTTTTGTCTTTTATGTCCTTCACTCAGCTAATGTGAGGAATCTCTGACAGTAAGGATATCTTTGATACGAGCTTAGGCACCTTTATTGACTGATAGTAGCCATGTCAGCTCTTGCAGCAGGGCTGACTTTAGATGTATGTGAATGGCAGCAATTAGGCTCACAAAGGTAGAGGGGGGAAATCTACATCTCTACATGTCCTCATCCATTATTCAATGGGATCATTTAGCAGGGAATTAATGTTGATGTTTCATTTCTGACTCGCCGTTTAAAAAGACATTCACTTGCTTGGCAGGAGTCAGTAAAAAAAGGTCATGTTCATTCTTAACTGCTGCCAGTCAGACCAAAAGAAAGTGATGGTCAGTTAGAGACGGAGAGGAGGAGAAACGCAGGATAAAGATGTCTGAAGCAGACCAGGATGTTGCATTATGCACTCAAGGATATTTACTGTGCTCAAAGGAAACCACATTCACAGGTGCACGAGCTCAGTGGAAAACAGGAGTCAGCATGTGTGAAAACTGGACGTTTTGAGAGCGTTCCCATTCACAATTAAGGGAAATCAGCAGCAAATTACGTTATACTCTTGAGACATTGCTCACTGTATCTGCTCCAAATTCTGCAGCTTGTATCAAATGTAGGTTTTCTGTTGCAAAAATTCCTTGCCCTTCTCACTTTTCAAATATTTTGAACTCACACAGGAGAAAAAAATATCTACGAGTCAGAGACAACAAAATAAATCATTTTTGAATCAAGCTAGCATTCCTGGAAAATTCATATTGCACACCAAATGTCAAAGTTTTAAATAAAAAAAAACAATTCAGTGCTTAGATATGTACTGGGATAATCTTAGCAACTACTTCACAAAACTGTAGCTTGATATTTAGCTGAGTTTTAGTATTTTTTGTGTTAAGGTCAATTAGCTGTAGTGGCCATTTCAAATTAGGTTGATATAAAAAAAACCTTAATTAGTTGATGTGCATTGATTGACTGTTTTCTAAGAATTTCATAAAAATCTCTTCAGTTGTTCATAAGATTTTTTTGCTAACAGACAGACCTCCGAACCCAAACACTGGCAAATAACATGATTGCTCGTCTTTCAAGCAACAAATAGCATTAAGCATGAAACAGGTCATTTATATAATTTCTTTGGTTATCAATTGTTGTCAGTAGCTTGTGAAGTGTGTGAGGGTGTGCAGTAATACGACTCATTGGCACATTTTACCAACCAGATGCTTCACTTGGAGCAATTTCACTATTTATGTTGTTTGTCTTTGGAAAAATAGCATTAGACAACCTGCATTTTATGTTCACGGAGAATGGCGCTATACAAATGCATCTGTCTTTCTGGCCGGCAGCTTCTCACTTTTTAACAACTTAGCAGAGAAATGCAGATTGGGGTGTCCCAGGTCAGGAAGAATGGTGACCATTAGTATCAAGTTGTCCCAGTTTTTCCCCCAGCGGCATCCATCTATAATGAATGATGAAAAGTGAATCAGCTGTTTATTGGTTGCCAGCTGTAATTACTTCATAACCGGGGGGAAAAAAAAATCCTTATGTCTCCAAAGAATGCTTTTTGACAGGTCTTCTGGTAGTAGGATCTCATTATTGGAGACAATTAGAAGTGATGTACATGAAGAATATTACAAGGGGAGTGCTCTCTGAGGCAGTGGGTTTTTCATTAACACCACCAATGATTGTATCTGTTTCAGCAGAATGGATGCATGCCTCCTGAATGTGTAATGCAGCTCAAACACAGCTAGTAAACAGAACAAGGGGCTATTTCACAGTGCTGTCCATTCTTTTGACCAGAAAAAAAATAGATGATAACAAAGTGTCTGTTTGGAATTACAATGTGTTTGCTTCTTATTGGCTATTTTCCCCTCTCCATTCTCTTTCATTGCAATATGCTCCAGGCTCACTTTCCACCCAGCAAATTTCTTCAGTCAAAGTCTTTAAAATGGGGTAACAACCTCTTGGGAATATTTGTGCCTTTATTTTGGAAGTCAGTGTGCTGCAGTGATCAAACCAAACAGGGCTGTTGACAGTCATTAAATGATGTAAGCAAAAATCTCACACGAAAACATAAAACGCTATGGTAAATGAAATTCTTCCCATATCCATCTCCATGGTTTAATTACACAGTTAAAGGACAGGGAGGGGTGATGGTGATTGGAAGAAGAGGGTGCAGAGTTGAGACCATCTCTTCTTTTTTGTTGCCATATACAGTAGTCCCTCGTTTATTATATGTGTTTATACTGTATATGTATATTCATTCAACTTTTACTTAGGCAGGTTAATCCCATTGAGCTTCGAGGACTCATTTACAAGAGAGACCTGGTTTCAACAAAGAGTGCTGACAACAATGACAATAGATTTTCCTTTGACAATCAACAATAGACAATCATAAGAGAGGCATACAGATTTTTTTAACAAGTTAAAAAAAGATATCAAAGTAGCAAAACAGATATTCCAGGAAGCAGGACCGGAGTAGGAGAAGGCCCTTTTGCCAAGCTCAGATCTCACTGACGGAACACTGCAG
>JARVGS010001166.1:12627249-12642606 GCA_031762315.1 Hypsolebias antenori | reverse complement strand
AAGAGAGGAGCCTGATAACTGATGAAGATCTTCCTCCCATTCTGCTTTTGGAAACTCTAGGAACCGTGAGTAAGCCTGCAGTCTGAAAGTGAAGTGCTCTGTTAGGAAAATATGGAAGATTAAGATCTCAAATATAAGATGGCGCTAGGTTGTTGAGAGCTTTAGGTTAGAAGTAAGATTTTGAATTCAATTCTGAATTTGACAGGGAGCCAATGGAGAGACGTTAAAACTGGAGAGATATGATCTCTCCTACTAACTCCAGTTAAGACTAGCAGCAGCATTTTGGATTGACTGAAGACTTCTTAAAGAAGTATTTGGACACCCATTTAACAAACCATTGCAATAGTCCAGTCTAGACGTGACAAACACATGAACCAGTTTTTTTTGCATCATTTTTAGATCAGATGTTTAAATATTACTTGCTTTATACATATTTTAGATTTTCAAAGATTAAATCTTCGCTTTCATCAAAGAAAAGAAAAAAATATTCTAGTCTCTGTTTGATGCTGTTTTCAAGTGTCAAATTTGCCAGATAGTTGCAGTTTGGACTTTCGCTTGTTGAAGTATGCAGCTTCATTTTCATCTTTAGCGTTCATTTATGGAAATCTGATCACCATCGTTTTCTTAGAAATGAGCTTAGGTGACCTTCGTTTCTCTTCTGCATAGATTTGACGTCAGTGACGCAGCCCACAGTTGTACCATCCTTGAGCCGACTTGCTTCTCCATCCCCGCTTCTTGTGTAGCTTTCATCTCCCCCCAACCCCATTCATGGATGTAATTTAAATGTCTGTTTCTGCCCCCTTGCTTCTCCCAGACTCAAGGGTTTAGGAGCAAATTAGCTTGCCAGCTCGGTCAAGCTTAAACACAGAAATACTGCATTTGTTCCAGTGTATTTAAAGATGTCCTCTCCCGATGCTTTGTGGAAGGAATGAGCCAAGCAGACAGAGGCAGGCTGACATAGAGATCTGCCACTGGGTCGCCAGCAGGATACTGAGCTGCATTTTGGGAGCATAGTGTGTTGCTGTTGTGGGTTTACAGAACCTGAAAGGAATTTAATGCCCTTCATTGTGCAAAGGAATCATATGATTAAAAGATTTTGATTTTTTTCATGTAGGAAAATAAGTTGGAATGAGACTGTTTGCTAAACGTGAATACAAAATGATACATCGTTTTCAGTTTGTGTTGTAAATTGTACCTGTTATGCTGCATTATTCCAAATCTTAAGAATATTAAAGGACATTCGATTAAACAAATGTATATATTTGTTCAAATTTCATTCAGTCTTTAATATATTCCACCCACCAAGATATTTCCTCACAAATTCATATTTTACCTGGAAATAGAACAAATTATGTGGCGGCAAGGTGAGATGAATTTCATTTTAATTTCCACTACAGTCGTGTTCTTTTTAATCCTCCTTCTAGCACTTTTTAAACGACTGTCTCTGTAAAATGCTTTAACCCAAAGTTGATTTTTCTTTTGTGACATTCATCATCGCATTACACCTAAAAATAATTAGTTTTTTCCTTCCAAATGTTATGTATGGCTAATTAAATATCTAACTTGCTACAATAAAGTTATTAAGCTGATTTCTTGTTTCATTGACAGAGATGTAGTAGGAATCAAGTAACTTTACAGTTTGGATGTATTTGTTTCATTAAAAACCTGTTAAATTATACTTTATAATCCTCCTCTTATCATTCTTTTTCCAAGCAAAATGTTCTTATCACTATTTACTGATTGATTTAGGACATTTGGTGTTCTAGATTTCATTTATATTTTATTTTTCCTGCAGTTTTGTGTGTTGATCCAACTGCATAGCCACATTTCATACATAATGCATTAAAATTAAATTAAAGTAAAGTCATCCATCCATCCATCCATCCATCCATCCATCCATCCATCCATCATCCATCCATCCATCCATCCATCCATCCATCCATCCATCCATCCATGGGTCACAGGGGTCATTGGTGTCCATACCCAGCAGATACTGTGTAAGAGGTGAGATAGACCCTGGATTGGTCACAGGTCCATCACACGGCTACTTATGGCCCTTTTCCATTAGTAATAGTACAGCACGCTTTGACTCGACTCAATTCCAAGGCTTTTCCACTAGCAACAAGTCCCTTTTTCAGTACCCATTTCTCTGGGTTTCCAACCATACGGTACTGGCCTTAAAACGTCACATCAGGACACTGTTGGTCACTGATTGGTCAGGGAGTGGAGTCACTTGTTGTTTGAGAAACTTTCACAACCACCCGATCCGCCATTTGTAATTACTCAAACTCTAGGAGTGACTGGACCTATTTTTAAGATTTTAAAAACAATAATTACAACACCGTGGTCCAATGCAGAAGTGCAGGAGTTTTTGTTGTGCTTGGTGGT
Source organism: Hypsolebias antenori (assembly GCA_031762315.1). Taxonomy (NCBI): domain Eukaryota; kingdom Metazoa; phylum Chordata; class Actinopteri; order Cyprinodontiformes; family Rivulidae; genus Hypsolebias; species Hypsolebias antenori. Next base: position 12,640,218 of record JARVGS010001166.1, on the reverse strand, counting down.
CGACAACAAAATTCAGAGCAAACTAGATGGAGCTCCGCCGGTCCCCCTAGTCCTCTCCACCAGAGCCTCAGAGCCCCCTCAGGCCATGCAGGGCGTCATCTCCCCATCTCCGAGCTCCGCTGGTCACCGCAGAAGATCCTCCGTACTGACGACCCGCAAGAGCACACAAGGTCGTGGTCCCGGCCCCAACCTCGCGTGCACCTGTGGGCTCCAAGCTGAACCCACTCATAAGAACCGTTACTGAAAGTATAATTGAAACACAACTCATACCATTCCGAGTCAAGTCGAACCATGCTGTACCGGTACAAATGGAAAAGAGGCAATAAAGACAAACGAGACAAACAACCATTCACTCTCTCACTCCCACCTAGGCCAGTCAGCCTAACATGCATGTTTTTGGTCTGTTGGAGTAAACCACCCGGAGAAAACCCACGCATGCATGAAGAGAACATGCAAACTCCACCCAGAAAGGTCCTTGGCCGGTATTTAAACTGGCAACCTTCTCACTGAGAGGCAGCAGCTCTACCAACTGCGCCACTGTGCTGCCTAAGCAAAAAAAACCAAACAAACAATAAAACAGAAATACAGTATGTTGAAAATATTTTTAAGGTTTATTGTCACTGATGTATCATAGTGATGCTGTATTTTACTGTCCAGTCCCGAATACACGTGGGAAGTGTTTCTCATTCTCTGCAAAACCGTTGCATGTTGTTGGATTGGCAGCATTGTCGAACAGTTGGGCGCTTTTCAAGCGGACATGAAACTGTCCGTCCCACAGGCTTTCTGATGTTTTTGTCGCCACAAACATGCATCGTACTGATGCTGGTGCCTTTGCTGTGAACCTCTTTGCTACCTCTTTAACACAGTTTAGACTTGTTCAGCCATGCTTAACTCTTTCTGCCTGGGTTAAATCTAGTTCAGAGTGCCTGCTGAGAGAGTTAGATGGCCACTGGCTTGTGTAATGTACAAAAAAAAACTGAATGAATTATAGTGTGGACTGGTTCAAGAACAGATACCATAGAAGTTTGCCACAGTGAACCCTTCACCTCCAAGTATTTTAGATTAATTTATAGAAGCCAAAGGTGATGCTTAAGGTTGTCTAAACTCTGTTCCTTGAACACCGTGACCCTTAGGAGCAAGGCAGGATGAAAGGAGGGTGCATCAAGGTGAGAGAATCCTCTCAGCGAAATACTATTTGTTTCCAGGGCACTGAAACCAGACCACCCACGTATGTCATCATGACAACCCACTCGCATTGTTTCCACAACATCAAGCAGACCACTGGCTAGTGGTCCTGCTCTTGAACAAAACAGAGCTCCGCGATGACACAGTGATTTATAAACAGCACAGCAATTGCTTTTTTTTTTTCTTTTTCCTTTCTCCCCTCTCGCTGCTGTTACACAGCTGTTAAGCAGATGCTGTTTGTACCAATTTAGAAGCCAGTGCATAGTTTGTCAACACCAGTTTGGAAGTTCATTCTTTACACCAGGACACCATTATACAATGCACTGGCTCTGCTGTATGGGTGAACAGCAGGGCGAAGGGAGGAGTGTTCAGTCGAAGTAAACATTTGCCGAACTTGGCTTGATCTGTTGCTGGCCTTTAGAACGATTATTGATGTGTACTTAGAAGAAAATAAAAGCAACTTCCTCAGACCATCTTCTGGGAGGACAAAGACATGCTGGTTTAAGTGATACTTACAAGATGCTTTGCAACAGCCATAGACACACCAGTCTGTGAATGTGTTCTTGACTGACTGACTGCTGCTAATTCTCGGAAAATAGAACAAGTGCCACATGAACCCCTGGCTCCATCAACCATAGAACAATCCTAACAAAGCTCCCCAGTGTGTCTAATATTCCTTATAATCTATATTTGATTGAAAAGGTTTGAAAAATTCAGGTCAGACAAGCCAAAATGTGAGAAAGTGATTTTTTTTTTTCTGTGCAGGATTCATTTAATTACATCAATATACGTGAGGCGGCAGCAGTGATTAGATAGGAGAGGAGGACAGAAGGAGGAGAGGCATAAAGGATGGCCTTGTGCTTGGAGCTGTGAGGAATGAATCTGGGGTTTTTTTGGGTGTGGGGGTGGGATAAAGCTTGATGTGACTGAGCCAGATGCTGTAGGGAGAAGGAGAGAACTCGGTGCTGTGCAGAGAATGATGGCTTATGTGGCACGGTAAGGGTGCCCCTCTACTGTTTGTAAAAACAAGACCATCACACTTCATCTTGCTGCTCCCGCAGGAGCCAAGCCTCCAGGCTGATTTATGGCCCGCAGACTGAATTGGCTGGCTGGGATGACAGCAGTGCTTGGACTCTCCCTAGTGAGAAGTGTAGGAGGCTGCTTGGCCGAGCTTCAGCCTCAGCTGGCCGTAGAACCATCCTCTAGGACAGACTGGGGGTTAAAGTGACAGTTCAAACCTTTTGAAGTGAGATTTCGTGGAAGGGTCACGAACGGTCAGTATATTACGTGTGGTAGATAGCTCTTTGAATTTCTTCTGGTTGGAGAAATAGTTAAATTCTGACCAGACTGATGAGCTAATGGCTGGTCCTAATGGGCCAAAAACAATGTGGATGACAGTTTATGTGAACATTATTCTCATAGACATTTTCATCTTATCTTTACATAGAATTTACAACCTACAGTCATTTACATACAACTATATTGTTCTTTGCAAGCAGTCAGAAGCTAACTGTTGCATATTGTTATTTCTTCTGGAATAATCAAGTAATGTAAAACGGGCAGCAATGTAAAGGTTTTGAAATAGCAACAATGTTCAGTCAGGTCATCTGGATGTTTTTTTTTTTTTTTTACTGAGATGTTTCCTACTTCATCCAAAGGACTTCATCAATCCGAGGAGCCACAAACAGACTGAGTCCCACAACCATCACACTCCCATAGTGAAAAATACCAGTTTGCTGGTGATAAGATGTTGACTCCTTGGACTGATGAAATCCATTGAGTGAAGGACGAAACATCTCTGCTAAAAAATAAAAAAAAAAGTGGACAGATGGCCTGACTGAACATTGTTGGATTTTACCTGGATTATTGAGCATGACCGTTGATGTTTTGAACACATGGCATGGCTGCCTCAGAGGAGTTGATGGGGGAGAGGGCAGGCCCCAGAAACCATCTTAACACCATCAAACTAGTATTTTCCACTATGGGAGCATGCTGCTTGTGGGACTCAGTTTGTTTGTGGCTCCTTTGATTGATGAAGTCCTTTGGATGAAGGAAGAAACATCTCAGCAAAACAAGAAACCGTACAGATGACCTGACTGAACATTGCTAAATTTTTACCTGGATTATTGAGCATGAACTTTGATGTTTTTAAATAGCATCCACGTAAACCTCTAAGAAATCTTTGATATTTGAGTTGTTTGAGAAAGGCAACAATTTGTTTTAGTTTTGGCCCTGTTCAGACTAAACTTTATCTTTGCAATCTGATCAGAATTAAACTGTTTCTCCAAACTGAAATTGTACAAATAGTTATACAGCTGGTAAGATGTTTATTACTTTGAACTTTTTCATAGAATTTGAATTGAACATATTTGAACTATCCTTTTAAGGTCCACTCACCAGCCTCAGACAGGACCAAGCCTGTTTACCATATATTTTGGTCTATAAGACACTTTTTTTTTGTTGCCCAATTTACATGTCCTGCGACTTATACTCTGAAATAACTTATTTATGGATTTTTCCCCATATTTATAACCAATTTTTTGGCTGAGATGTGACCGTTTTCATTCATTCTGACTGAAAATATTGAACACTACCATTTTCAGCCGCTAGATGGCACTTGAGTAGTATGGCATGCTGTTGTGTCATGTAATATGTAAAAGTGACTATTAGTGACACAATCAGCTTGCCATAATCTGACATCTTCATCCAGCTTGCCTGGAGCAACCGTTAAATCAGCTTCATTTCGCTGCAAACATGCAGCAAATTTGACCAGTGAAGTGCATTTATTAAGTAAAAGTTCAACTGAGACACATCTTTACTATAAAGTCGAGCAAACAAATGATTGTTTTATATGTTTATCTTGTTAAATTTCAAAGCAATGCACAGCGAGCCCTCCCGTGCACGCTCCTACTTCCACGTATCGACTTTTGAAATACAGCTGATTTAACCGCCAAAGTGCATTTATTAAGGAAAAGTTAGACTGAGATGCACCTTTGCTATAATTTTGAGCAAAAAAATAATTGTTTTTACGTGTTAAACTTGTTCAAATCTTGTTAAAGTCCTCCTGTGCGTGCTCCTGTGACTGCCATTTGGCAGCCAGTCGATTATTGGCGCAACACCAGCCCACATTTCCAGGTTATCAGTGGTGACACATAACAAATGTGGCGCGTCAGCTGTGACGCATAATAGATGCAAAGTATATGGCGAAGCGACGTATTTATGAATTTTTCCACTTTATTAGACATATTAGGACTGATGCGACTTGTAGGATGGTGCAGCGTGTACGGTGAAAAATACAGTACATCTGAAGCACATTTTCAACCCTGAGCACTAGTCAGAAACAGACCCTGTGCTGCTGGTGCTTTTTTTTTAATCAGATTTATTTTTCCTCCACCGAGATACTTTCATCAGCATCTGCATCACGGGTTCCATCAAGATTCTGTAGTAACAATTTAGATTTAATCAATCTTTGCCATGTGACTGCTAGGATGGAAAATTAATATGGAGAGCAATTAGAAAACAGTCATCTCAGTGTCAAAGATACTCCAGAATACTGAGACGAGAGCAGGAAATTGGAAAACATTACAGCAGCAAATTACAACTTCTTGCAGAGAGTTGGTTATCCAAAAGCAAGACCCACAGATTTTTATTTTACCTTCTGCATGTGTTATCCGTTTAAATTTTAAATGTGTCACCTCGAACAGCAATGAACACACTGTGAAAAATGGCAGACAAGTTTGGCGTTCCAGCCAACAGAGTTTAATAACTGTCTTTTCAGATTTTATGCCAGCTCTGTGTGATATCTTTGTCACAGCATTTTAATGGGGTTCCGTATAAAAGAGACAAAGGAAACAACAGGAAATCAAAGAGAATCTGAAAAATCTGAGGCCACAGGAAAAGAAGAAGCATCAGCTATAAACTGCTCTAAATTATTTCCTTTTAAAACACCAACATGACGAGAAGAAGCACATTACACCGCATGGCTGTTTGTACTTAAGAATTTACAGAATCAGGATATTGCTACAACTATGTCACCTAACAGAAAACACAAAAGTAGCTTAGGCCAAAAGTAGTTGATGCTCTGCGAAAAGATTTATCACACCCCACCGCTGTTCCATATTTTTTGTAAGGTTCATCTGTGTTGCAACCAGACTGACTGAATTGTGTCAGGCTGGTTGTGGTCTTGTCATTTCTGTTAGACTGCGACAACCAAAATGAAGATTCTGTCGCTTGAATCTGGGTCCAGATGATCTTAGCCACCTCCCTTCTGTCTGCTTTCACTCATTTCATAAAAAAATCATCAAGGTTGAAGCTGTGCTTCAGGGAGGATAAGAGCTTGTGATTTCCAAGACTGCGTCTGTGCGGTTGCCAAAAATGACACAAAATAGCCAATGAAAGTTTAATGAGTTTTCATCAACTTCCTCTGTGAGAACATCTTTTTGCCTTTGTGTCTGAGGATTTAATTTATTTGTATATTTTTTGGAACATTAGCAATACACACATAACCTGCAGGTGTAAAACCAAAAGGGATCATTAAACCAAGCATAAAAGGGTACAGTGAGCAAGGAGCTAGTCGGGTTGTTGGGTTTCCAGGAAAAAGCTAAGGATCTCTGTGCTGTAATTTAAACATTACATGCCTTTATCTGATCAAAAGAAGAAGACAGGTCTGAATCTGCAGCAAGCAGGCTGCAAATGTAAGATAAAATGCCACAGATTGTGTGGGTTTGCTCCCAGTGCTGATGCAAAGTGATGCTGTTCGAGGTAACAACAAATAGGAAAATGTAGACAGCCGCATCGGGAGGACTGGGCTCAAGCATTTGAAGTAGCTTATATGTTGTTTTTCAAAGCCACAAAGTGCTCCCACATGGCTCTGACAGCTATTTGACCTTATTGTAATATTAAATGCAATATGTCTGATCTGATGGCAGTTGGTTGAACATCCATGTTTTCGTTTTTTTTATATATTTTTTAAGCTCAGCACTACTATATTCAACGAGCACAACACAGGAGATAAAATCCACACGCAGCTTCCACCTTCCCGTGAACTGCAATTATTAGATATTAAAATAGTGATTGGAAATGATCCCAATGACATCCTGATTTGTCTTGTACGTTGAGTCTGTTCCTAGAACTGATTGGCAAGCACAATTTCCTGACTTTTCTTGATGACTTTGAATGCTCATTCTCTGCAGGAGGTGCCTTCACCGCCTTCTATTCTCCACCTATTGACTTCCAAACTAAGTGCTGCTGTAAAAGCCCTGAATTCATCTCTTTCCATCACACTTGGATCGTTTTTTGTGGGGGAATAGGAAGAGATTATGTTTTGTCAGGGGTCGATGGCCTGTCACTTTTTCTATTTAAATTTTGACTCATTTTTTTTGTGGGCCTTTCAGAGCAACATCTGCGTTTTATGAAGCTCTTAAGCAGAGGCAGGATGCTTGTGTGTTAATAGCACTTGGCTTCTATAACAATGTCATTTACAACCCGGTTGCTTTCCAATAGACCCCTAAAGGAATGGAAAGAAAATGGCTTTCACTGCATATGCATGTAGAGAGCATGAAACTTGTGTATATTTCTTTGTGCCTTAAGGCTTTTCACGCCTTAGAGGCTGCTTTGGGCTGTAGAAATAAGCCAAAGCGTTCAGAGGAAATGGCATTAATTACCAAGATGCTTGTAAATTTTTAATCAGTGCAGAAAAATAAAGATCTATTTTCTCAAACATGCCAAACAAGATTTCACATGAAGTTTTGAACCCATAAATATAGCTTGAACATGTTCCCTGACGTAAAATCTTGTCGCAGACCAAGCCTAACCCGAAACTAAACTGTAATCTTTGTGGTGCTGTAATGACTGAAAATGTAAATATTGCTTCTAAATTGTTAGTGGCTGGATTCAAAATACAGTCACTAAAACAGCCGTTGCATAAAACTGAACAAAAAGCACTGGGGATTTGAAAATAACATTTAAAAACGTGTGTTTATTGTGAAACATTTATCGTAGTTATGCATTTTTCCATTTATTTGTTTAGTTTTCAATTCATTGCCTTCCATTATGTTCTTAGTACCTGGTGAAGACTTTTTCTCGTGATTGCATTATTACATACTGATTGCATATCTCAAAAAAAGAGGGAAAAAACACAGCTTATTGCCTTTTGTCTCCTTGATTGCTGCCACTGCAGTTAGCTGGCCCAATCAGCATGCATTTATATTACCATATAGTGGAGGGGGAAAATATTGCTTTTGTTTTTTCCATTTTATTTAGCCTCATCATTATATTTTTACCTGTTTACCTGCTTTGTGGAGATAATTATTAATTTATGTTGTTGATAACATAATGCAGTTTTGTCTCATAAAGTTAATATTGTACATAAAACGTACTGAAATATATATCTACCCAAGTTGTAGTTGTAGTTTCACACCCTCTTCGTATGTTATCAGCCATTAAATGGCCGTTATTAGTTATCATCCCAATAGGTTGCGTTCAGACTGTCCCTCCTGTACCTCTGAGTAGGTTTAAGGTCAAGGTTCTTTATTGTCATTCGCATCGCATGTGGTACATATTATGGAACAAAATTGTGTACACAGAGTCCCAGTTACATCCATCAAAAGTATAAATTGTTTAAATAATAATAATAAGGTAAAGGTACGTTCTTATCGCTGATAATAGGGTCTGGGGCAGGGATCTGCAACCTGCGGCTCTTTGGCCCCTCTGCAACGACTCTTTCAAGCTTTGACCAAAACTAACATAAAACTGAATTTACTGGTTGTTATACAAACAAACAAACAACAACAAAAGACTAGTTTTAGCAGTTTCCCTGTCTTTTCCTTTGCAAATATCAGAATGCTGGAACTAGTACAAGGATTAAAACATACTAACGTTATGCTTTTTTTCCTACAAAATTATTTTCCCACAATTAAAAAAAAATCACTTAGATCTGCATTTTTTTTTTTTAATTTCCTCACTCTTTACAAGAATCTGATCTTTTCATTTGTCTTAAATTAAATTATGTTAAAAGCTGAAAACATGTAATGATTTTAAACATGTATTGATATTTTTACTGGGAACAAAAGCCAACTCAACAAGCCTAAAGTGGCCTATGGGCCACCAGCTGACAGTCAAAGTTAACAGGTTGTTGCAGCTCTGAACACTTTTAATTGAGTGAACAAAGGTGTAAAAATTGCTCTTTTGATCAAAAAGGTTGCTGACCCCTGGTCTGGGGGTTAAATTTAGAGTCAGTGCTCTGGGTCAGGTGTAAGGTTAAGTTTAGGAAAAGGGTTACATAAAGCTAACAAAAAACTTCTGGTTTTACACACAGGCAAAGCTGCGTATTAGCAGAAATAATTATGTACCTTTAAACCTAGGAGGGACAGCATGAATGCTACCAATGGAGATGATAACAACTAATAATGGTCATTTAATGGGCTGATTACATTCAGATCTGCTGGATTTCGACTCTTGCTGATTTTAAGGCCACATCTTGTAATACAATGTTTATCAGTGTGCTAATTGTGTTAAAAGTCACCAAAGCAAGCTTGCGTGATGCCTACGCTTTACTCTCAGTCATTCATGTTTGTCGTTCTTTGCACCGATTTACAAATGTCCCTTGGCTCCTGTTTACTCGCTCTTTCAGTCATGCAGTTTCCATGTTGTCTGTCAGTCCCATCAGTTTACACTTTATGAGAGACAGCTCAGACATATCTGCGCCTGAAAAGTCTGTCTCCAATCTTTAAATATCGATCCCCAGGGCCTTAGCAGAGGTGCCTCTCGTGAGTGCAGAAAAAAGGAGGAAAACAGATCATTAGTGATTTTAATTAGGTGATCTTTCAAGCTGAAAATGCCAGATATAAGTATATGCATTTAGGTCTATAACATTCCTTCTCACAATTCCTTTTTTTTTTTTGGTCATCTTGAACCTCTAAAATGGAAGCTGGCTGCTGTCAGGAACAATGGAGGGGCACACAAAAATATGTCCCTGTGTGTGTATGAAACGTTCACTAACAGATGCAAGTGGAAACGTTTTAGAAAACGACCGTTGAATAATCGAACATTACTTGCTCCATTTTCTTGCGTCAAGCCATTTAAAGTTACTTCTGGTGTTTTACAAACTCTTATCTGGCTAGTCATCAACATTTTCTACCAAGTCTGCAAAAGACAAATGAAAAGAATTTTAAATTTAGAGGACATTCGGCGTAGAACAGCTTTTTTTTGTTTCATCATAGAGATTTTTTAAAATTGCGTCATTTAATTTTGGATGAGGGAGTATAACATGCTTTTTGCTCCAACTGATGATGCAAAATAATGTTCTTGAAAGTTCTTCCCCCAACACAACAAAGTGCAGCTCAGTTAGACCGACTCAGACATGTATTTTTTCACCCCAGCTTTAAACATCATTACATATTTATAACTCGGCGCCAGATGACAGAGACAGAGAGGGAGCGAGATATGAACCAGGCAGCAACACCGCATTCCGTCTGGTGTCTTTCTCTGAGATATCTGATTGCTCTGTTTAAACCTACTTTTTATCTATCAATGCTGGAGAAAACCCAATTACACAAGAGCTGCAAATGGACTTTTTATTTGACAATACATAATTTAATTGGCACATTAGATGCGCCCCAAACACCCAGCTCAAGTTAGCAGGGAGTAGGGTGAAGGGGACTGCAATGTTGAGTGGATGCAGATGGACTACAATGAAAGAAAAGCGTATCACCATGAAAGGTCTAACTTGACCTTTTGGAACCAAGATAAAATGCATTGATTTTATTATTCATTTCCTCTACCGTTTTGTGAAAAATAACAAAGAAAATCAAATTAAAGCCATGTGAAGAACAATGAAGATGAATTCTGCTTTTGAGACTAATCTAACTACCGGTATTTGTTTTGTTTCTCCTCCTCTACAGATCCAGGTGAGGGCTTTCACTGTCAGGATGAGTGTCGCATCCTCGGTCACTCTGATCGCTGTTGGATGCCTCGCGTTCCCATCCCGGCACGCGCCAAGTCCCCCGAACATGGCCGTAACGTCATTGCTTTGTCCATTGAAGCCACCACAGTGGATGTGCCACACTACGAGGATGGCACAATCAAGAGAACTTTTGCCACCTTTGGCAAGGATGGTTCTGAGGATGTTGAGCGGGGAGAGATAAAGGGAAAGCGGACTCAGGAGTCTCAGGTGTGTAGCCCTAAGGCTAATGGCGGGGCCATTCGTGAAGCTGGTAATGGGCGTGAGGCTGCCAGCCCCATTACCTCTCCTGTGCACCTGAAGAGTCCTGTATCTAAGCCGTTTTCCGCCTACAACACACTGAAATGTCACGATGCAGAGCGAATCGCCAACCACAGCCTGCTCCGGCAACCTGAGGGCAAGGACAGTGAGCCGGCAGTCAGGGAGATCAACACGCTTCTTCAAGATGGCGGAGACAAGGAATCCCCCAGCAGCAAGCGCCTGAAGGACATTGTACTTTAGCAAGCATCTCGATGCCACATACCCAACAACACACACGCGTACAGTGTAAACCCACATATATATATTTACCCCGCAATAGCTGTGTGTACACAGTCAAGCTGTGGATGTGCAGAGACGCACCCATTTGCTGTATACAAAACTTGTGAGCCAGCTTGGGCTGACGATAATGAACTGTAGTGTGCTGCAGCTCATTGTGCTCTCGAGCCCAGGTAGTGAATGTGGCTTTGTTGTAGTCGCAGTACTTTTCCCTTGTTTGCGTTCGTTCTGTTTTATTTTCAGTCTACAGTGAGTGAACAGGCAGGTTACTGTTGACTGCGTGGACACGGCCTGTGGAGCTCTCCAGCCCTTGAGCCAAAGCAGGACACTTACATGTTTGGACACCTGAGGTGCCGGTTCATACGTAAACTTATGCCTTTGAACTACTTTTGTATAACAAACTGACGTTTGCCTTTGGTTTTGCAGTCTGTTTTAGCTGCTAAAACTGCTCCTTGTTCCTTTGTATAGTGAGCTCTGACACTGTAATAAACAACCACAGATATACACCTATTCACACAACAGTTCGCAAGAAGTAAGAAGAAACGAAAGGCCTCTTGGGTCGTGTTTGCCCCTCTTCCTGACGAAGAAGAGAAAACGTCTTTGCTTTTCCCTGAGGATATCCTAGTGTCATCAGACTGTGGGGTCTTTAAAGTATTTATATTTTATCACAGATCGAGCTAAATGAACTCCTGCCATCTGCCAAGCCGCTCTGAACACTGGAAGTGGGACAGATCATTGTGTTCAATGCAAGTTGTATGAAAAAAGACTGCTTTTGAAGTCTCCTGTGCCCAATCTTGATTGTAGCAAGTGGAGCACAAATTTAGAGCTTTGTGCTTTGGTCTTGTACTTTTTTTTAATTTCATTTTATTTTTTTTTTACTTTTGACAATGGGGCTAGGATAGAAGGGATCGTCACTCATGTCTTGCTATGTGGAACTCTGTATAGGGTTTACTATTATCATTTTTAATAACCTGTTGTTCTGTGACAATCCCTTTAATGTTTTGTTTCAAAAGAAAAAAGCAAAAAACAAAAAAAAAAACAAATAAACATTGGTGTTCAACTGAAGCTACAGTAGCGTTTGTTACACAAACACAAAAATAAAAAAAATATAAGCCAAAATATATTTTATAAATAATTTAAAATGTATAATGAGAATATTTAATGCTGTGTAGTTCTTTTACGAGTAAGTTATACTAGAAATTAACTTGCTTTTGTTCATTTGTCTTTTGCTTTTCTATTACACATAATTTTTAAAAAAAAATTATTTCCAAAATTAATTTGAAACAATTTTTGTTTACTCTGTGATCCCTGGCAACCGTTGACTTGCAGTCTACCTTGTTGTAAAGAGTTTCTTATTGGTCAGTTCTTGTGCCATCCAGTTTCTGTGTGGGCTACTAGAAAAAGAAAAGACAAAAAAAAAAAAAAAACCACAAAAAAATAAAACACAAAAAGCAATTTCAGCACCAACATTAGTGTATCAGTACAAAGAGCTTAGAGTGGGATAGCAAAAAAAACAAAAAAAAAAAGAAAACACAATTGTTCTGACTGCAAGGTGATGCTTAATCTTTGTTTCTCAGGAGGAGAAAGAACGGTTTCCAGCGTTCTTCACGATACAACAGGTTTCCACCTATGTGTTGTCGCTCCTATTGGACTCAAGTTCAAATACGATTTTTATCAGCTACCGCCAAAGCATTCTGACATGCAGACTAGCTTTGCTCAGCACTGCTGTCAACGTGCGCCATCTGTGTTCTGCTGATCTCAAAAACAAGGTTAAGACCACGGTGGTAGAAACAGGGCGCTCCCCTCCTACGAGCACCACACATCAGACTGGGTGGAATCATGTTTGAACAAACTTAAGGTCTTCGAAGAACTGAGTTGCACATTGACACTGGGGTTTGATGTTGCTTTGCAGTAAACAGTATGTGTAATGTGGAAATACATGAATGGAAATGGATGAATTGCGTACAACAAAGTAGATCTTGTAGCTGAATGTTTTGCTGGTCTCACCCATGGCTTCTGGCAACATAAAAATTGGAATAATCACTGAATGTATACAGCAGCTTATAATTAAACTATTCAATGTTTTCTTTATTGTTTTCTTGTCTTTACTTAACACAAGAGAAGATGAACGCTGAGGTAAAGTTGGTTTTAAATATCACATACGCTGAAGATGGGATTGTTTAGCTCTTTTGAAGTTGGTTTCAATGTAAAATACAGGTAGTCCTCGACTTACGAACGGGTTCCGTACCTACAAACCGTTCGTAACTCGATTTTAATGTAAGTCGGAA
>JARVGS010001166.1:12542497-12553982 GCA_031762315.1 Hypsolebias antenori | reverse complement strand
GGAGGCAGGGAGCGGCAGCTGAGCTCATCACTGAACACAGCAGCGAGGCCGCCCCCCCGGCCGGACCCTCGCGGTGCGCTCAGGTAGGAGCAGCCAGGTGGGAGGAGCTCGGAGAAGGCGCTGTTGTCTCCTGGTTTCTGCCAGGTCTCAGTCATCAGAAACAGATCCAGATGATGAGTGGAAAACAGATCGCTTAATATAAACGTTTTATTTGTGAGCGATCGGGCGTTAAACAGGGCTGCACGTACTGGTGCACAGCCGATTACGTCATCCGCAGCTCGAGCGAGCGGGCGGAGGTTCTGTTGAACGCAGCCTCGCTTCCGGGCCCGCACCGGGCGACATGGCAGAGACTGACCGCTGACGTCATGATTGACAGAAACGAGGCAGCGATGGCGGCGAACCGAGGAGCGTTGAATATCAAAGACGCTGAATTCCGGAGGTAAGTCCAGGAGAAGCTGATGATCAGCCTTACTGTGAGAGGAGAGGTAGTTTTTGAATCTGACCAGGACTCCCGCTCTCCTTCCGCGTCTTCTGCGGCGCTTGTTGCGTAGCAACGTACAGCTGGTGCGGCGTAGGTAGGCAGGAACGGACGCCAGGAAGGGTGGTGGTGACTTAAAATGTCCAAATTTACCAGAAGCCGGTACGATGTTTAGCGAATCCTGGATATTTAGAAGAGTTGTGCGATCGTAGACCAGGAGCGAGGATACATCATCAACGAAAAAAAGGCAAAACACAAACAACTTTAAAAAACTCAGGAGAGGTAGACTGCGTGCCGTCAACAGAGGCGTCATCTTAACTGATCTGGATATAGTGAATAAAAGTTAAAACATTCTAATTTTTTTTTTTTTTTTTCATATTTTATAGCACTGTGTGGGTTTGCGAGAGAGGCCTCAGCCAGAAACTAATGTTGTTTGTGGGGCCATGGCATGGAAAAGTTTGGCAAACCCTGTTTTAGCTCAAGATGGGAGGCTGCAACAAAGCCAAGATTCAACTTGTCTGCTAGATTCCTTAGATAGAGAACTTTACTAATTGGCTTTTCTATGTATGCGAATGCTCCTGTAAAGTGCCCTGAGACAACAATGTTGTGATTTGGCACTATATAAATAAACTGAATTGAATTAGATCACATTTATACACCAATGGGACAAACATTGGAGGCAATGAGGGGTTCAGTGTCATGCCCAGAGGAACTTAGGCATGTGACTGCTGGTGGATTTGAACTCCCAACTCTTGCATTGGAGACGGCTGCTCTAACCACTCAGCCACAGCCGCTCATGTAGATGTAGATGTTTAACAACCCATTAAAAAAATGCAAACACAAAAAAACGTGCAACAGAAAAACGCTGCAACCAGTTAAAACAACTTTCAGTAGTAAAAACAACTTTAAATGGTAAAACAAATGCAAACAGTAAAAACAAATGCAAAAAGCAAAAGCAACTGCAAATTGTAAAAACAAGTGGAAACAGTAAAAACAAGTGCAAACAGTGAAAACAACTGCAAACAGTAAAAACAAATGCAAACAGCAAAAGCCACTGCAAATTGTAAAAACAAGTGCAAACAGTAAAAAAGTGCAAACAGTGAAAACAACTGCAACCAGCAAAAACAAGTGCAAACAGCAAAAACAAGTGCAAACAGTAAAAACAAGTGCAAACAGTGAAAAGAACTGCAAACAGTAAAAACAAGTGCAAACAGTAAAAATAATTGCTAGCAGTAAAAAACAAGTGCAAACAGTAGAAACAAGTGCAAACAGTGAATACAATTGCAAACAGTGAAAACAAGTGCAAACAGCGAAAACTAGTGCAAACAGCGAAAACAAGTGCAAGCAGTGAAAACAAGTGCAAACAGTAAAAACAAGTGCAAGCAGTAAAAAACAAGTGCAAACAGTAGAAACAAGTGCAAACAGAGAAAACAATTGCAAATAGTGAAAACAATTGCAAACAGCGAAAACTAGTGCAAACAGCGAAAACTAGTGCAAACAGCGAAAACAAGTGTGTTGGCTGTCATTGAACAGGTTAGCTGGACATCCCCAATTAATTATTCAAGACTAGTTCAAGTCCAAAGAATATTAATTGTTTATTTACACAGATTCTTTTTCTTTTGGACTAATCAGATTTCTAGTGTGCTCTTTAATGAAATGAGAGTGGAAAGATTGAACATGAGACGGTTGACTCATTAGATAATGCAGTCATTTATTAACAGAATCATAACATCATCACATATTTACATGTATTGGCTGATCAATTTCCTATAACTTGAACATCAACAGGTGAAAACCACATGTCTGACGTTTCTCCAACTGAGATCATTTCAGGACAACAGAATAAAGTCATTAGATCTTAATTAACTTAATCTGCAGGCACATTTACTTATTGTTACTGGCAAGAGGGCTTTAGGAGGGAGAATGAAAATAAAGAGAAGGAAGGAGGATGGGAGGAAGTTATCTTGGAAACTAACTGAGTGAGTTTTAACCAGAAATGACACATCCCAGCTGATCTCGGCTAAACGCAGGTCCAGATGGCAGAAACATTAATGACTCTTTACCTTTCGCCGGCTAGCAAAGATGGATCTTTCCTTAACGTCCGAGGAGGTCGTTAATCCAGTTTCACCTTGCAGTGACTCAAACGTCCACTTCCATCAGAGCGAGATAGTGGCCAGCTCTGGTTTGTTTCCAAAACAAATTTACTCCTTCACAGGAGTTTCAAGCTTGGAGCTTTGAAGCTCGGTTGAGTTTACAGTCGACATACTGTAACTCTGCTGGCTGAATGAGGCCGTTAGCGTCTGGCCATGCATTCAACAGCTAAGAAAGAAAGTTGATTGAATCATCAGCTCTCCAGCAAGAACTCAGTAAGACTGAGCAAGAACTTCTTCTAGACTGAAGAGTTCCAGGAAGTCCGGAACTTTTAAAGAGAAGTTGATATCACGTATCTGCTCCTTTTTCATTGGTTCTTTGACCATGAGATGTTGAGGAGGTTAATGTGATGTCAGAGATTAATCTGACCAATCAGAGTTGAGGTGTTCTGTTGTTAATCTGACCAATCAGAATCAAGGTGTTCTATTGTTAATCTGACCAATCAGAATCAAGGTGTTCTGTCATTAATCTGACCAATCAGAGTCAAGATGTTCTGTGTCGTTAATCTGACCAGTCAGGGTCAAGGTGTTCTGTCATTAATCTGACCAATCAGAGTCAAGGTGTTCTGTCATTAATCTGACCCATCAGAGTCAAGGTGTTCTGTTGTTAATCTGAGCAATCAGAATCGAGGTGTCAAGTTGTTAACCTGACCAATCAGAGTCAAGGTGTTCTGGGTCAAAGGTGAACAGACGCTTCGGCTCAGTTTGGTTCTGAAGCTATGGACCACGTGATGCTGCTGATAAACCACTGTGATGTCTCACATATGTACTCTGTCTCTCAGCTGTCCACTTCACCGTGACCGCTGATGTCACCAGCCTAAAGCCCCGCCTCCATTTCCACCACAACAGAAATGCCGTGTACTCCAGTTTCCTGTCATTGCCTGAACGAAAGTGTGAAACTCTGAAGGTCGGGCTGCTGGTGAGTCACAGACCTGCCAAGGGCTTTTACCTGAGGCAGGAACCTCAAGAACATGCTGACGTTCTGAAGGTAGAGATTGGATGAGGTTTTTATGAAGAGTTGTTCACAAGCACAATGTGCAAGAAGAGAATAAATCAGCATACAAGCCTCAAACCAATGCTTTTTAAAATTAAATCAGGATACATCAGTTTTAATACATCTTTATGATTAAATTAAAGAGTCCGTTAGCAGTTTAGCTTCTACAGATGTCCCCTATAAAATTTTTAAAGTATAATTACGTTTGTTTATGAAAATGAATCCCCTCTCTTATTTTGTTTTTTAGCAGACTGTTCTTCTGGCTGCACTTCCCGCCCTTTAGCTGTTATATTTTTCTACAGTGACACCTAGGGTTCAGGAGGAGAACTGCAGCAGCACTGCAGTAAACGACAACAAACTTGACGTGTGCTTCACCCTGAATAAGAGATCAGCTAATAGAATGAAAAGGTTAACTTGTGTTTTAGTATTTTATAGTGTAGAAAATACCTTTTCATGCTAACTGCTGAGGTACTGAAAATGTGTTAAACATGCCGGCTGCTGCTAGATGAAGTTTTATGAAAGCATTTTGTAATTTTAAAAACAAGACAAGTTTGTGAGCTCTCATTTTTAAGTAGAAGAAAGAAAAAAAAAGAATTTCCTGCTAAATGCAATGTGAATGCTTATTGCAGAATAACTTTCTGATAAACAGCTGAAATTAGCTAAAAAACTTACTGAAATGGAAGAACAAGCCTAAGTTATCAGAAGAAAGCAGAAACAACACATATGCTTAAATAAACAGCAATTAGCTCAAAAATTAGTAAATTAGCTTTTAAAAAAGCTGGAATTAGCAAAATGGCTGAAAAGTTGCCGAAAGGCAGAAAGATCTCGACCTTGACTTAAATGGCTTTAAGAATCTGTTGGAATCCTGGCAAAAAGCAATGCAGACGTGTTCTTGGTTTTGATTTTCTACATCTGCCTCATAATCTGTCTGTTTTGCTACTTTGACATCTTTGTTTTAACTTGATAAAAAAATAATCTATATGCTTGTTTTATGTTTGTCTATAGTTGAGTGTCCAAGGAAAATCTACTGTTGCTGTTGTCATCATTCTTTGCTTGTAGCCAGGTCTCTCTTGTAAATGAGTCCTCGAGGCTCAATGAGATTATCCTGCCTAAATAAAGGTTGAATGACTGAATGAATGTATATGTATATATGTTATGTATGTTAGTATGTATAAATAAAAGCATTTAAAACCTTTCCCACACTTGCAATATTCTAAACAATGTTTCTAAACTCAACGCTCTAAAAAAGAGCAGAATGTCATGATTTCAGCTCTCTGCCTCGGCTGCTGTCTGTCACCTGTCAGCGTCCTCGGCCACGCCCACTTCTCCACTGCAGAGTGGAAATATTAGATGCTGCAGGAAGGATCTTCTCCCACAGATGTGGGCTGCACACAGCTGCAGCAGGTGCTAAATTTTAAATATTTTATTTTAAATAAAAATTCCATGTCACTCATGCAGCTCATCCATCAATCAGTCATTGTGTGTCATGTCCAATCTCATTTTGAAAAATCGTGACAGAGCGAGTCCGTGAAAAACGAACAGCGAAGTAGCGAGGGACTACTGTATATTTTATGACTCCCAAGTTGGCAGGCTGAAGAGAAACGGACTTGGAATACAAAAATAAGTACTTTTAATTACAGTGGTATGTTTTGGCTGTGGGAGGAAGCAGAGAACAGGGTGAGTTCTGGTGACTCGTGACTGGGCTTCACTTGTATATATGTGTAACCTGTTGTGAAAATCTGTCCTTGCCCGTACAACCGGTTAAAAATCCTCTCCTGTTATCGGATATGGCTTCTTTGAGTAAGATAAATAGAATATTTTTAATACAACATAATGTTGTCCAAGTTATTCAATTGGAGGTGGTTCATTGTTGAAGCAGTTCTTAGGATTATTTGTTTGCAGGTCACGTTGGAGAGGGGGAGATACAAGGTACCAGTTTTGTCGCAGCTGCAGGAGGTAGAACCTGGAGAGTTGCGTATCGGCTTCGGATTGAGCATGCAGGGTCCTTAATGTGGGGTGAGAGCTTGAAGACAGAGTCAGACAATTCAATATAAGATATGCTGTTGAATGTTGTTTTTTTAATAACCTGCTGTGTGCTTGAAAACAAAACATTTTCTTTATGTACAGAAAGTACTTAACACTAATAGTCCCGTGTCTGTGCAGCTCGGATTCATATTTGAAATAGTTTTGGTTGACCAACCAACCGAAAGCTCCTCAGTACCATCTCTGGAGCTGCTAGCATGATTGAAAACAAAACCAGACCTAATTTTATTTCCAAACTCCTTTATCCATTTTCCCCTTGCTCGTGAAACAGTGTTTCTCTGCATGACTGGAGCAAAATTAATTCAGTATGAGTGAGACCTACTGAACATTAAGTTACAACTCCCACTTTTAATTTGATCAGAATATGCTTTTCCCCAATATGCTCTTCCACTAGAAACATGTTTCCAGCTCTTCTCATCACAAAGACTTCCTGGAGTTCACTGGTGAGTATAATCACTTGTGCACTCAGTGGAGATAAGCATCCAAGACGCCAAGTGACTTTCAGTGATTTCACAGTTTTTAATTGGATCCTATGGATAAGACAATTTGTTATCTCAACTTCGGGTGGTGTTTGTAACTTTAGGCAAAATTGTGTGAGCAGATTTGAATGACATGATCTGTGTTGGCAAATTTTTTGCAGAATGATTTTCCATATACTGTATATTACCTTCGGACTTAGAGTACAGGCTGAAAATAACTAAATCGGTAGTAAAAACAAAATCATAGACCTTAAACAGTGGACTGGAAACAGAAAAGTGCCTTCCAGTAATAAAAGGTAAAAATTGAACACAAATTTGAACTGATGCACCAGCAATGAAACATTTAATGTGTATACATATAGAAGCAGACGACACAGCAGTAGTGGGACACGTCACGAACAATGATGAGTCCAAATACAGAGAGGAGGTGGTGCAGAGACAATAATCTCTGCATCATTGTGAAGAAAACCAAGGAGATGTTGGGTTTCAGAAGAGACAAGAATCCTCTTCCTCCCCTACACATCGGAGGAGCAGCTATGGAGATGATCTCCTGCTACAGGGCGTGCATATATCCAGTGACCTCACCTGGAGAGCCAGCACTTCCTGTCTGGTCAAGAAGGCCCACCAACGTCTCTACTTCCTCAGGAAGCTGTGGAGAGCTGGACTTGGGAGCTCTGTTCTGAGGAGCTTCTATCGCTGTGTGGTGGATTCTCAGCGCTCTCTGCAGCTGCGTCACCGTGTGGCACGGCAGCTGCAGTGCTGCTGAGAGGCTGGCTCTGCAGAGGGTGGTTAAGGTTGCACAGAAGACTGTGGGGAGCAGCCTTCCCATCACCTCGGACCTCTACACATCACGATGCAGGGGGAAGGTGCTCCGCATCATGAAGGACTCCACTCATCCTGCACACAGTCTGTTCCAACCCCTCCCCTCAAGCAGGCAGCTAAGGAGCATTCAGTGCAATCCCCCCAGGCTCAGAAACAGTTTCTTCCCTGCAGATGTCAGACTGCTGAACTCGAGCTGCACTTAATTCAGCTTCATCTTACATTTTTTAAACTTTATTTATTATATATATTCATACTCTTTTGTATTTATTTAATTGTTACCTGTTAGGCTTCTTTATCTGGGACCTGAGTCAGAATTTTGTACCATAAACATGCAAACGTGAGCTGGTATGACAATTAAAAAAAAAATAATAATAATAATCCTTGATTCCTTGAAAACAGTTTGGATTGAACGTTAATTAAAATGTCAAAAAGTTACTGAAGCTACTGTGACATGATCAAAAATGACATTTTTGTTTCTATTTTTCTCTCATTCTATTGAATTACAAAAATGGTCATCATGTGGTTTTGAAGTTTTGAAAATAACAAAGAAAAGTTGGTCACACAAGTCAATTACAATGTTTGCCTTCCAGACAGTTTTTCCCTCCTCGAAACAAGATCATTACAAACTATTCACCATGTTAGTGGTTAACTTGGGAGTGCTTATGGCAGATGTTTAATGTTTATTGGATGGCTCAAGGGTATGAGTTGTCACTGCTGAAGGTCTTTCATTTAGTTAATGTGTAAGGAATCAACACATGGACTGCATCAAAGCTAAAAACAAAACCCTTTGAAATGGCTTATTGATCTTTTACTCTACCCACCTCTCTGTGTTGAGAAGAGATAACCAGATAGTATTCACTGTCTTTGGTCAGGCTCAACAGAGTCACTTGTGCACACAAACAATGAAATGCATAAATCGGCTCATGTACATATATTGGCTGAAGAAGTGGGATCTGAATGCAGTGGGCTGTGAGGATGGGTAATGGAGGATAGTATGTGTCCTGGGATTGCAATATACAGATTCTACATTGCGAGGGCGATGAGACCTGAAGGGCGACAGAGAGATGGAGGCATTGACGTAGAGCGCTGCCGTAGCCCAATGCTCTGTTAGGCGCCTAATGGAGAGATGGCAAAAAAACAGCAAGCACTCTGGGGCCCACTGCTCACAAAGGAAGAGTGAAACACAAGCCCACAGACAGGGAAGAGAAGTCAGGTGCTAAAGGCAAGAGTAGAATGTTTTCTAGTTCACAAAATCTCTTGACATTTTATTGAAAACTTTTTTGAAAGTTAAAGAAAAGGGTTGTTCCAAAGCACACTTTAACCTACAATTGATTTGTACTCATTTAAATCTAAATACATCTCAATGTTTTGTGTAATTTAGAAACTCTTGTATGGATCATCTTGGATTTAGACAAACTGTAGCTTCACTTCATTCGTCGGTGTTAGACTACATTCACATCGGGATCACGGTGTATATGCATGAATATGCCCAAAATAATTTTATTTTTATTATAATTTATTTGCAACTCATATCATATATTTTTATGACCGTCTCACAAAACTTTTTTTTTTTTTTTTTCACATTTAAACCCTGGTCTTTTTCATATGTGGTACTAAATCAGAACTGTGGTGGGAACAGGTGGAAGAGGACGTATAGAGGTGGAGGTACGCACTTGATAGAAAAGGACTGAAGGTCAGCCGTAGCAATGCAGAGTACCGTATTTTCCGCCGTACACGTCGCACCGCCATATTTGTTGCATCAGTCCAATTCTGTCCAATAATGTGGAAAAATCCATAAATGTGTTGCACCGCCGTATAAGTTGCATCTATTATGCGTCATCGTTGACACGTCGCGTATGTTATGCATCACCGCTGACAACCCGGAAATGTGGGCCGGTGTTTTGCCAAAAATGGATTGGCTGCCAAATGGCCACAGGAGCGTGCACGGAAGGACTTTAACAAGATTAACACTTAAAAACAATTATTTGTTTGCTGAAAATTATAGCAAAGGTGTGTCTGAGCTGAACTTTTCCTTAATAAATGCACATAATGGTCAAATCAGCTGGAAAAAAAAAACCTGGCAGTTTCGCTTCTGCAGTTCTGCGAAACGTGCATGTGCAGCAAGTGTAAAGGCTGCATTTCATTAAAATTTAACAAGATAAACACCTAAAATATATATTTGTTTGCTGACATTATAGTAAAGGTGCGTCTGCACTGAACTTTTCTTAATAAATGCACTTTGACTGTTAAAAAATGCAAAATGAAGCCGACGAAATAAAGCGGCTTTAAAATTACTACACGCTCACCCGCCCATAACGATGACAAAAACACCTATTTATTTATTTTGTTAGAGCTGTTGAAATCATATTTAATTGGAACAAAGTAATTAGACAAATTGTTCTGCATCAGTGGTGAATCTATGTTAGTAATCTCTATTTCAAACATTCCTACCTTGCTATAATCTGCAAGCAGCCAAAAAAAAAAAAGAAGTTTTTAGAAAGCTGTGCATCATCTAATTTAGCCTAATTGCTGTCAATAAAAATATGATGAAACTGTACTGATAAACTACAATTACATATTTTGGCTTCACTGTTTTTCATTTAGTGAGATTGATGTGCATTGAAAGCCTCACAAAGGTCTGCACACTTTACAAACATTTAAAATCTGAGCCAAAGTCCAGAACATTAATTTTTTAAGACCTTTGCAGTGCAGAACAAGTTACTGGGGAACAACTGAAATGAATAATGAAAACAGAGATGCTACACTCAAATGAGTGGAATGTAATAACATATTAGTACCCAGAGGTATGAGATTGTTTTTAGAAATGCAGAGAAGTGTGTTTATTAACATGCAGTGCTTATAAAATGCATGTAGACTGCACATTTAACATCAGATCATCACATCTATGCACTCTACAGCCATGTGCACATTGAACATTTTACTGTATTTATCTCTGCACGCTGCACATTTAAAAGTGTGATACTCACTGACAAACCAATTAAAGCAATTCAACAAGAACAGTCCTGAACAGTCAGAAACTGTATGTCGCTGGTTCTAAGTACATTTGTTTTATGAAATATATTATAATAATAATCATGTCAACTCTCATTGCTTTCCAATTAGAGCTACCATCATCTGACAGATTTACATTAAGGAGAAAAAAAATATAACTTTTTAAACAACGTAAGACTGTTGAAAAACACAAGTAAATTCTCATTTTAACTATTTTCTTTGACAAACAATGTCACATGCCTGTGTCGTTACTCAGTAGGGCTAGATTACTTCATAAGTGGTAGATACAAGCATTTTTCTGTACTGTAAAGATATTTATAAGCAAAGTGTTTTGTCATTTACTGCAACTGGATCAAAAATGATTTTCCAAGCTTTTCTAAGTTATTTCTGCGCAAACGTTTGGCAAAAAGTTTTGTGTCATAACTTGTTGGTTTCTAGTTCTTTTGTAAATGATGGGGTTATACTCAATCCTGACACTTCTCCTTGTAATCAAATCTCTACTGAATGAAGTCTCCTCCAGAACTCTCGCGTTTGTTAGTGAAGTTTCCAAAAGTAGAATGGGAGGAAGAGCTTTCAATTATCAGGCTCCTCTCTTGTGGAACCAACTTCCAGTTTCTGTCCATGAGGCTGACACATCGTCTACTTTTAAGACAAGGGTTAAGTTTGTCCCTTTTGATCAATCCTGTAGTTGGAGATGGCTTGCGTTTCATGAGTTATCCCTTAGTTATGCTGCTATAGGCTTAGACTGCTAGAGGACAAATTGATCACACTTCCTCACTCTGCTACTGTCTTTACTTGCTCTACTCTGCCTATTTATATTTGTAATTATCCATCCATCCATCCATCCATCTATTTTCTTCCACTTATCTGGGGTCGGGGTTGCAGGGGTAGCAGCCTTATTAGGGAGGCCCAGACTTCCCTCTCCCCAGCCACTTGGGCCAGCTCCTCCAGTGGAATCCCAAGGCGTTCCCAGGCCAGCTGAGAAACAGAGTCCCTCCAGCGTGTCCTGGGTCTTCCTCTGGGTCTCCTCCCAGTATATTTGTAATTATTCACATCCTTTACATCTGTTTTTGTCTTTCCTCCAACAGAAAGTACATCTGGACGTGCCCTTCTGCTGTATGTTTGTTTGTTTCTCCTTCCTGTCATCAAAACCCCAGCCAGTCGAGGCAGATGGCCGCTGTCCTGAGCCTGGTTCTGTTGGACATTTCTTTCTGTTAAAAGGGAGTTTTTCCTTTCCACTGTTGCCGTCGTGCTCCCTCGTGGATGGGAACTGTGACAAGTGAAGATTCAGTGTAAATGCTGGCTACTTTGCCGATTGTAATGACCAATTTTCACAGCCCTTGTTCGCTGTTTCTACGAAATTTTTATTTTATTCTAAATAAAAATAATTTTAGAACCTTTTTCTATTCATCTAAAAAAGCTAAGTCTAAGGTTTTGGCTGTCATCAGCAAACTGGTTGATCCACTGTGAGAGGGTGCTATTTATAAGACTGAGCTGAATACAGCAT
>JARVGS010001166.1:12531540-12542397 GCA_031762315.1 Hypsolebias antenori | reverse complement strand
TGAATGTCCAGAGGACCAGACTTAGCTTTTTTAGATTTTTCTACCTGGATTATTGAGCATGCATCAGGGTACTTTTTCTATTCATTTAGTTTCAATAAATAAAGATTAAAAACATTCACACATTTCAGCTTTGATGAAAATGTCTCATTTTTTTTTTTCCTAGAGGGCCTAATTTATATTATAGTCTGAATCATTACTTAATTTTCTCCATTACTGGCATTTCTGCTGTTACTGTGTAGGTAGCACATGTACTTACAAGAGGGGATGGGTTCATTCAAAAGACAGGATGGAGTGATGTTAGTGAGCTGAAACCCCAGATAGACTCCACTATACTCTACTCAATAAGAAAAACCCTAAACGGATTTCACTGAGGGAACTGCTCAGGGAGGACTGAACAGATTGATGGATACACGTTCTGCATGTGGAACAGCAACACCAAAAGCATCTCATCGACAATTACAGCAGAGAGAGCAGAGAGTGAGATAAAGCTAGGGGAGGCACTGAGTTTCAGGATGGTATTAGGTTTGGGTAATAGGAAAAATAGATCCACACAGCCTCATTCAGTCAGTTTCCAGCACAGTGTGCTGAGAATCCTTGGCACTGTTTCATGAGTCTGTGCAATTCAAATCCTATCATTGTATTTCTGCAGATTCAGTATATTTCAAGGTCACTCATAGTCACCTGTAATTGATTATTACATGCAAGCAGTACCAGACTGATAAGCTCATTTCACCATCTTAACACAGAGCCTATTTGACAAGCACTACTGTCGACTGCAGACAAAGATAAAGTAGACTGTAGCCACGACCAAAGCATTGTGGCAAACACTATCTACAATGCATTCTCATCCCTTTTAATGGAATACAACGATGACTGGGATTTTCACTCTTAAGTCAAAAATGAATTATAAATCATGCAAAGATTATGGTCAAAAGAGCCTTGTGTGGTATAAAACATAAGGCATTTAGCAGGCCAGAAAAATTAATCAGGGTTTATTTTTTTTAGAGTTGTATGCCAGATCCAACATAGAAAAAAAACACAATTCTTTTCTGTACAAGTATGAGTCAAGCGTGAGAAAGGGGTTCTTTTTTTTTCTTTTACTTGGCTGCTAATCTGTGTAATCTAACAGTGTAGGACTCAATCACTGGAGGAGAATAGGTGTGAGACGAGCCACCTTACAATTCAAAAGGACACGCGGCTTCAGGAACACATCACAGGTACTATCCAATGCATATGGTGCAAAATAGCATCGGCTTCTGGGGGGCTTTGATAAGAAATCTCCCTCTCCTTTCTCCTCTTCACCACTGCTACCTCACACACAGCGGGAGGCGTGTGGCTTGGCACAACTTTTGAAGTCTCACTTGGACACGAGGCAAAGGAAAGGGTTGCAGGTGTTGATTAGATGTCAGCTTCACTTTGAGAGATAAGTTGCTCTGTGAATAGGCCATTCTTGATTCTCAAGGACACAGGATGCATTTGAGAGACTGCCAAAGGTTTGCATTTATGCTGCTATTTACACACAAAAACAGCCATCAAGAGAGTGATACAGGGAAATAAACTTCACGTGTACAAAGTATTATAATGCATTGAGTTCTATGTGAAGAAGTTAAAAATCAAGCGTCAAATTTGATGTACTTTTACAATTCCATAATTATCAGGGGTGCTGTGGTGGCACAGTTGTTAGTGTTCTCGCCTCATAGCAAGAAGGTCGCAGGTTCACCTCACGACCTTTCTGAGGTTTCCATGATTCAAATGTGCATATGAGGGTTTTCTCTGGGTTCTTTGAGTTCTTTCCAAAGACAAAAACATACAATGAGTCAATTGCTAACTCTATAAGTTGTCTCTAGGTGTGAGTGAGAGTGCAAATGGTTTATCTTGTTTGTCTCTTATGTCCAAGATGTACCTTACCTCTCGCATAGTGGCTGCTGGATATAGACACCATCTTTCTGCAACATGAATAGGAGAAAGGGGTAAAAAAAAAATGGATGGATGAATGGAACATTTGTCAGATTAATCCTAATGGTGCATCTCTTGTTCATCAGTGATGCCTAAGGGCATGATGGTGACAGAGTTCACAATTCCAAAAGAAAAAAATAAAAATAAAAAAAAAATCTGTCATATCACAATTGATATAAAAATATTTAGAAATTTAACCCCAGTTTAAAATCTAGTAAATCAACTCAATAAATGTGTATAGTCCCCGACTTCCGAACGAGATCCGTTCCTACGCCCGTTTGTAAGTCAAAAATCGCCGTAAGTCAGAAAATACATCCAAACGGCCCCTCATACATACAGTACTGTATTTTTTACAAGCACTTACCCTATCCTAACACATTACCCTGCATAATTATCAAAAACCACATACATTTAGGAGCCATAATGGAGGAAAAAAAAGGGTTAATTTTTACTGGGAGCTGATTTCTTCCTCTGTCTGTTAGCATGTTAGCTCGTGCACCGCCGGTCCAGCCCCGCTGTTTTCTGCTGTCTGGCGACACGATCCACCCGTCCATCCTACTGTTTGCATGTTAGCTTGTGCACCGCCGGTCCAGCCCCGCTGTTTTCTGCCATCTGGCGACACGATCCACCCATCCATCCTACTGTTAGCATGTTAGCTCCATACATTTGGAGCCATAATGAAGGGGGGGAAAAAAGAGTTAATAACCTACTAGTATGCTGGTGAAGCCTTCCTCCACCTGTTAGCATGTTAGCTCTTGGTCCAGCTATGCTGTTTCTGCCGTCTGAAGTAAGTTTCCACTGCCGCTGTTTCTGCTGTCAAGCTACTGCTTCTTACCCTCAAACAGGAAGTACAACTGGAACTTGGCTTTTCAAAGTAAAATTTTTCAAATTTTTTTTTTATGAGATGCGTGACGTAACCCCAATACGTCTTAAGTTGAGACCGCCATAAGTCGAGGACTACCTGTATTCATATATTTGTATATGGTAAACAAGCAAAAATACTATGAGTTGCTTTAAAAAAAACAATTTCTGCATTGAAAGTTGTTCCCAATGAACACAACAGAAAATCACTTGAACGTCAACCTTCACATCCTGCAGAACGCTGTGGGACGTGAGCCAAGTAGTCTGTCAATCAGTATGTAAAAACAATGCAGGTACTGATGATGTGGTTGCCAGGCAACACTACGTGATTATTTATTGAATAAAAAGAGGCAGGCTTGTGTAGATGGGGCTAGCTCATTACTCATAAATACAAGACATTTTTCATATTCTTTCTCAGGAGAGAGGCCATGTGATAGCAGTGCTCTTCTACTAGTCAACATGATGTGCAGCAGAACTGACAGAGCTCAAGGCTAGACTGAGAAGTTGTGAACAGGCTGGTGTATTTTGTTATCTGTAATGTAGCTGGTCTGTGCTTGTTGCTGAGTGGGTGGATTTACAGTTTTGGTTTTCCAATGTACTGTGTATAATTAGGTAAAGCAGTCTTATATCTGATTACCACATCTTAATGGCAGAGAGAATCGTTCAAAGTGGCATTAGTGTTGTTGTTGCAGTTGACCCGAACAAACTGATAACAGCCTTTAATTGTTCCCACAGCTATAGCCGTGGTAATTTAGTGCTGACTGAATCCTGCTAGTTCCATTTCTGAGCAGCAACATCACCCATGTCCCAAGTCTCTGCACTGCAACCACTTCAGAAGGAATGTAGGTCATCATATAAAACCCACCTCCAACCCCCCTCCGGCTCTAACTCAGCTGACATCTTTGAGGCAAGAGAAGTCTCAGGCTGCACACTAATCCTACCGGTCACACAGAGTTTCAAATTCAATCTCAGTTTTCTCATTATTGGTTTTGGAGATACTGAAACCCCGCATTGGTCAAGAGATAGTTCAGCTAATCTGATCAAGTACTGTAGTAAGGCCTGTAGAAATTAATGACTCCTGGAGCCACAGGTGAGATATTTTTAATGGCTCACAGCAGGTGGTGTAAACATAGCAGGTGGCAAGAATAAAAAAAGATGGAGGGTTAGGAGCAGGATTTGTGAATGAAACTACTACCATATGATTTGTTGGATATTCAAATTCCTAAAACTGTTTTATTTTGTTCTTTATTAGGCTATTGAGCTGGCAATATAGATTTATAAACTTAAATAACAATAAACCCAAATGTATGTTTTTGTTGATTGATTAAAAAAATTATATTGTATGACTAAAAACATACTCAGATAACATTTGCACAGAAAAATATGAAGACATCTTACCTTACTTTACTGAAAATATTGATACTATTATCTGCATAAGTCTGCAAGTCTTCACAAGCTCTGATGATGCTCTAATTATTTGTTTTTGTCCACTTGATAATAATTGTGTTACATGTAGCCTTTAAGTGTTTAGGAAGATTTATGGTAATGTTTCGTATGTATGACAAGAACCAAATACCACCTCATAACTAAATAAAATCCCCCTCACTGGGATAAGCAGTGAAATCAATACTGTTGACATGGTAGGAAATAGGTCAGGATGTGTTTGAGTCAAAACAGCACCTCAAATCAACACAACTTGTTCTCTGCCATCTCATGAGAAGCTACAACTGTGCAAGAAAAGAGACCTGAAAATGATAAAACTCATGCAAACTGAGATATTGCATTTCCTGCAAAAAACAGTGTGAATTGATGAAGAACTTGCTGAAAAATAGCTAAAATTACAAGGTCTCTCTTGTAAATGAGTCCTCGAGGCTCAATGAGATTAACCTGCCTAAATAAAGGTTGAATGAAATTAGCTTAAAATCATATTGAAATGTAGCTGAAATAAACGAACAAGACACAATTAGCAGAAGAAAGCAGAAAAAACATACTTCTTGAATAACATTTAAATAAACAGAAATGTGCACAAAAAGAGCTTAGAACAGCTAAAATTAGCAACAACAAACAATAGCTGAAAGGCAGAAGAAACCAAACTACCAGAAGGAAGCAGGAAGAACTAAATGTGCTCAAAATATATGGAATACGCTGAAAAAGCTAAAAATAGCATTAAAAACAGCTAAATAATAAAACCTGAATTTATCAGAAAACAGCTGAAATTATCTAAAGAAAAATGCAAAAAAGGTAGCTGAAAAGTACAAATGTAGAACAAGCTTAAATTAGCAGAAGAAAGCATAAAGAACACGTTGAAAGAAGTAGAAATGAGCACAAAAATAGAAATAATCTGACATTATAGGCTGACATTAGCAAAAAATAACAGCTGAAAAGTAATTAAAAATGCAGGAGGAAACTTAAATTGCCAGAAGAAAGTGGAAAGAGCAATTAGGCTGAAAAAAAGTTGAAATGAGTGCAAAAAATATGGAATTAGCTGAAAAAGCTAAAATTAGCAAAAAAAAAAACGGCTAAATAGTAGCTGAACTAGCAGAAAATGCTGAAACTTGTAAAAAAAATAGCTGAAAGGAGCAGAACAAGCTGAAGTTAGCAGAAAGTAAGAAGCACAAAATGTTGCAGTAGCCAAAAAAAAAAAAGGGCAGAAAACAGATAAACAAATCAGCTGAAATTAGCTACAAAAATCTGAAAAATGTTTTCATTTGCACAAGGATGCTGAAAGAAGCTAAATCAGAACAAAATGTGAAAGAAGTAAAAGGTTGTAGGATCTGAAGGATGGAAAATGAGCTCAATTCATTATCTATGAGAAAAAAATGGTTAAAAAAAAGGCTAAATTAATTCAACCTTTATTTAGACGGGTTAATCCCATTGAGCCTCATTTACAGAGACCATGAGACTCATTTACAAGAGTGACCTGGTTATATTGTGGCTGATAAATAGTCAACAAGCTAAAGTTGCACCAAAACCAAAAGTCAAAGCAGGATTGTTCTGAAAGAGCTTAACATTTTGATAGATGATGTGTTGAAATAGCTTGAAAACTGCGGGATGAGAATTGTGCCGAAAAACATACGTAAGAAAAATGGATACTAGAGTGAATGAATCAGAAGCATTCACACCGTAATGAGTAAAATGTTGACAAGCACCCATTTTTATATACAAAGTACATAGGTATATGACATTTGTCTGACTTGTGTCTGGGAGTTTTAGAGATCTCTTTTGCTCGTACCCCGTAAATTTATTTTCCAGCATCACTATTTTATTTTTATTTTATTTTTTGTTTGTCCAAACACATATTCTGATAAAATATCTAATGGCATCTGTAACATGGACACAGATGTCTATGTAAACAAATCTAAAGCAGTGGTGGGAAAGTAACCCTTGAAAGCTGTTCTGCAGCTTTTGTTGCACAACTGTTAGATAATCAAACATGTATCAGTTGTTCAAGCTGAGTTGTTTCTGGACATATTAAAAGTCTCTAAAAAGTTCTTTTTGGACTCACATTTGTTTTTATATTCTCTGGGACTGTTAGAATGTTGGCAGAGTAAAATATTTGTCTTTTCCTTTCACTGTTCAAGCTGTTAGTGCCTCAATTCAAGCAGGGTTCTGACCCATTTAGACTTTTTTTTTTTTTTAAAGATTGTTGAATATCGGGAGTAACATGGTGTGCCTTCGTAAGATGATGAGCAAAGAATGACAGGTCGGATTTTACCCAAAATAGTGACTTTTTAAAATTAATGTTCCAAGATAAGAAAGAGTAGATGTGTAGCACAGTTAGCTGTTAGACTCTACTAAACCTCTGGCCGAGGACCTGTGTGTGGGATATGCTGTTTTGATATGGGTAATCCAGTCTGCAGGGTGGAGATTGAAAACTGAAGCAGATCAGATCTCTGTCTGTATAGCTTATGCAGATGTTTGGGCACATGATGTGAGGACACAGTGTAGTGATTATTATTGTAAATGAAACTTGCTTAGGAAAACAGTGGCTGTTGAAGATTCCAACTAAATTTTCAAAGTTTTGGTTCTAATAATTACAAAATGTTACTTTTAAAACATTACACAGTTCATGTAAATCCAGTGCTTATGTACATACTCTGCTCCTTTTTATTTTTGCTTTTGCATAGGTTAGCTAGAAGTGACAATGAACAGCAGAAAAGGAATCAAGCTTTTTTATTAAGGGTGAAATATTTGCTGATGGAAACTGGGCATCACGAGACATGACTCCAAATGTACTGAACATAGCCTCAGTATAATTACACAGCCAAATGGACCTAAAATCAATCGACCAACAAAAACATAATACGTAATGCTTGCTATTGTACAGAAGCATGGTCTCCTTCGAGTTGTTAATTTGACCATAAAAATTACAAAATCAGTTATTTGACTGTCAGGATATGTTTCATTCTAAGTTAATTTTATGCTAATGATCTAACATTTAGGCGCCACAAGGCAAACGTGAAAGAGCTAAAAAAAATACTGGAAAATAAGGTGCCAATCATTTAAGCATTTTTAAAAATCTTTTTTGGACATTTAATATTAATTTATTATGGACATATTGCAGATTTTCTGTTGTCTGATAATGGCGTTGATCTTCTGGGTCTGAATTTCAATTACTGTACAATGAAAAGCTGCAACAAGTACGGTAAATGGCTTGTGTCACCTGTTGCATTAGTTCAATTCAATATTCTTTATTGATCCCCAAGGGGAAATTTCATTTCAGTACATCCTGCCAGTGCCAAGACAAAATACATGGGGGGGTGGAGACAAGAGGTCTAGGACTGCAGCTGCATGGAGCAGTGCTGTCGTTCATACAGAGATAAGAAAAGAAAAGTTAGAAACATCAGGGTTTTTTGAAAATTCTTTATTAGTAACAAAGTTGTACTTTTTTTATGTCTGCTAAGGGCTTGATTGACCTTGCAATCAGATTGTGGGGAAAAAAAAGGAAACTAAAACCATATATGACAAGAACATGACTACTTTATGACTGGCAAAATGCTTTCATACTGATTTCTTGTATTTGATTTCATAAGCCAAAGTACATTTCTCAGTACCTAAATATAACAGTTCCCAAAACCGTGGTCAGTGTCATGGTGGTTACGTTCTTCTAATTACATAGCCTATGTTTAGGCTAAACAATTGCATTCATTGCACAGACCAGGGCTTTCTGATCTTTCCATATTTCGAAGCTGCAGATCAGACAAGCAGTTTGTAAGGAAGCTTAAGTCTGCCAAGCCGTTCAGCCGTTGCTCCATTTGTTTAATTCACTGACTAGCAGTCTTTCAACTTGATTAAAAAAAAGCTCACAATGACAGACAGAATAAAATAATAATACATTAAGACAGCATTTGATATTTTTATTCATGTTAGAATGAGTGATGGATCCGATGAGCCATTTTTTTTCATTCTTTGGTACAAATCGGCTCATCAAGAGAAGAGATCGCCTGCAAGGAAGCTCAGTTCTGTAGCTATCTCTCTTTAAACACAGATATTTTTATTTGATTCACCTGATATTGTTTTGAAAATTAACCTCTCCTAAACCCTACAATTGTTACAGTATGACCTTTAATTGGAGTCATAATTGTCCAAGTTCTCATCTACGCCTAATCCTATGCTGACATTCACCTGTGCTGAAAGTCAATCTTCTGTCTGTAAACTTCTCTCCTGACAGCTGGTCTTAGTGCACAGGGATTGTGCTTTAAATCTTTTACACAAAAGCAAAATCTAATGATGGACAAAAAAATGTTTGGAACAAGTTGTCTGTATTATAGAGTTATACCAGGGTTGAACTCATAACACAACAGGTTCGGCACGCTGAAGTGCACAGCTGTGTATTAGCAGTTAGCCCAGCAGTACACCTTGATTATGCACTTTATGGTGACAACCTGAGCATGGCTCCATCATAATTGACCTCCTGCTAAACCAAGCAAGCTCAAACTTCCTCATAATAGTTTGTGTGAATAAATCTTTAGGTTCTGATGCGTGGCCAAGTCACATGGCATTTCATTCTGTAATTATGAGTTATAAGCAGACCTCGTGCACTCCAGACTTTATCACTACTTGCTCTTTTGGTTTCCCAAATGGCAATTATCACACCATGCTCACAGGCGATTCAGCATGAGTTCCATTAGTCTCTTGGCAAAATGCGGTTGCATTAGTTCACGGCCTCTAGTTTCTTGTTAGTTTCTAAGACACAGTAATCGAAAATTGGGGACAAAACATTTTTTTATTACAAAGAATAAAGCGCATTTCACAAGTCATTTTCTCTTTCCTTGTGCTTTAATGGAATGCAAAATCTCACGACTGTGCCAGGTGAAGCACATTATTGAATAAGTTTTTTTTTTTTTTTTGCCAAGATTGACAGAATGTTTTCTTTTTATTATATTGGTAATCCATTGTCTTACAAAAGTTACTAAAATCATTACACGCACCCCTCATCTGAAAAGGCAAGTAATGTTCAATACGACCTTTGTATTTCTTCATGGAGTGCACGACATTAGAACATTAGATGGAGCAAAAACTATTTTCCAACATACTTTATCCACAGAAAACTATATATTCGTCATAACTGACAGCTGTTATGTTGCTGTACTAATTTAATATAGATTTGAGACACTGGCATTTAAAACATGTCATGACATTCAAGACACATTTACGGTAGTTTGTTGTTCCAGTCAAAGGTTTTAAAAGTACAACAGAAACCTCACTCAGCATGGCATTTTCCAACAAACAACCAAGCTACTCTCTGTTTCAGCTACATGAAACAAGTACTCCCACTATACAAATTTATATCTGAGAAATGGAGGTTTCTGGCCATCGTTGGTGGAAGCTTTCTGTGCCGCATGTTGCTCTCTGTGTGATGGATGATCAGACCTTGCTCTCTGTGGTCTCTGACAGGGTCTCAACGGACTAGTCCAACAGCAACTACTCAAATGTGACAAGCTAGCAGACAGTGGCCAAGGTGAGAGCAGGACAGATGGAAAGCCTCTCTCTAGAGTATCTTCTGTAAAGTAGAATCAAACATACTGCTTAAGAATTCACTTTAGATTGCCTCCATTTCTATCCTACAGACTCTATTGTCTTCTGGCTAGTCCATACAGGTCTTTCTCATTACATTTTGACACTGATGTTCTTCACGCTCACTTGCTGCGTTGAACCCCAGGTCTTCAAGGGTAATCAGTTTGGTTGGGTTGTTTATGCCAGACTGCATCTGTAATTCTATGGAAGTGACCATAACATAGGGGATTGTAGGGAAATAAGAATACAGCCTTTTTCAATAAGCAACATTGCAGCGCTGTAATGCCTTTAGACAGACAAGCCTCTCTTGTGATTTGCTGTCAAACTTTACAACGTTGTAGTGGGGAGCAAGTGGAACTCAGGTGAGCCACCAGAGGAGACAGCAATATTCACACCATCGGTAAACCAGGTCTCACTCATCCTGTTCATGCATGAACGGCATCCCAAACATGGCTGTGCTGACCTTGCAAGCAGCCATCAAACACCAGGAGGAATTCACTTGGTTTATTTGTATTAGCCATTCTCAACATTTTAGTAAAAATTAAAAAATAAATAAAGGACATGCATAAAGGATCCCTGTGTTTAAATTACAGTAGTCCCTCGCCACTTGGCGGTTTGTTTTTCGCAGACTCGTTCTATCGTGGTTTTTCAAAATAAGAGTGGACATGACACACAATTGGCTGACTGATGGATGAGCCGTACCATCGGCATGGACTTTTTATTTTAATTAATTATTTTAAATTATTTAGCACCAATTGCACCTTTGTGCAGCCCACACTGTAGGAGAAACTTCCTTCTGCAGCCCCTCCTCCTTCCTCCTCTGTCGATCTCCGCTCTGCAACTTTCTTTGTTTTGTAATTGTCTTCTTAATTGAAATGAAATGAATAAATAACTGAAATGAAGTGGGCGTGGCCAAGAATGCAGAATGCTGCCGTGGCAGAGAGCTGAGTTCATGACATGCTGTTTAGAAGCATTGTTTCGAATATTGCAAGAGTGTGGGAAGGGTTTAAAACGCCTTTATAT
>JARVGS010001166.1:12462604-12474892 GCA_031762315.1 Hypsolebias antenori | reverse complement strand
CAATATGTGTGTACCACAGTTATGTAGAAAAAAGTAAGCAATCAGCTCATAGAGAATGAAGTTAATTTATATCCGAGCATGTGTACGTACAGCAGATTGTGTCTCTTTGCCTCCAGGGCTAAGCTTGTGTCTTCCTTCATCTTCTTCTCATGTCCCAGAAGAACCCTAAACTCAACAATAATATGGCTCAATTACATGGACGCATTGCTTCTTTTATTCTCCAGTGGCATGTAAGGAGGAATTAAAAATATGTAATATCTGAGGAATCACACACCCAGACGCACTGACCTGCTATGCAACAATATGCACTCCTCCTGCAGCTTGTATTCTTGAACATCAGTCAGGGTGGTGGAATGCCATGTTCGATAAAATTGCCTACGTTGTTTGAAGGGTCTGCACTTGAAGAAGGAAAGAGTATTACATATTGTGTTCACCGTGTAAAATATATTTAAATATTAGGATGTGAAAACACATGTGAAATCAAATACCTGAGAATGCCATGACATGAATGACATCTAACATGAAGACTCCCTGTGAAAAAGGGTTAAGCAAACAAGCTTGATATTTGCAACATAACTATATCTTTTCCATGGAAAACAAACAAACCTTTGTTGATTGTTCAATTGGCCTATGTGTTAACAAAGCCTTGATTCAAAGTGTGTACACCGGTGCACCTTTACCACAACACCCACAACTTATCAGTTGCCTGTCTTTTTTTTGTCATAATACACATGTATATCAGCTGACCACATTACCACTGTATCATGCAGAGAAATGTCATGTGTTTTGAATATTTGTTCCTTAACAAAGTGCTGTGCTACCAGATAAGGGCACAATGTAAATTAAGTATGGGGTTCTACAGTACTATTACAGAGCCTGTCATATCCAAGAATAAAATGCAAATCATGTATTATCACCAAACACACTCCCTATCCAGGCAAGTGATGCCTTTTGTGCAGAGGCAGAAGGTGCTCGGCCTTCTGGGGAGAAAAAGAAAAGACAGAAGAAAAACAGGCTTTTGACAGAAAACTGCACTCATGACTGAAAGGGACTTGTCAATTGCACAAACAATACCTGTCTCTCACCCTGTAATTATGGGTTTCATTACACAAGCATGCACCTCTCTCATGCTGTCACTACACCTCTCTCTATCTGTGTATGTATGCACACAGCAGTCACACTCTGCCACACACACTCGTGCAGAGACAGTGGGAGACTAGCTGCACACAGAATATATGGCAATAGTTTTTTCCTATCTGTTTTTGTTATTCTATTGGAACACTATACAGATGAAAATGAATGGAGTAAGCCCTTGCATTTGTCTTTTGGGTAGAGTTGGAAAACTATTCAGAGTTAGTGTAATGCAAAACCATTAGTAGATATTTTAAACATTTTTTGGGGAGAAAAAGAAAGTCCTATCTAATGACGGAATATCTACACTCATCATTTTCTGTTTAAAAGGTGTGTGTATTTTTGCACGAGAGGAAAACAGGGCAATGTCTCAAAGTCCTAATTGTTTACAGGTTTTTAGTTTTAAGTCCTGATAACTTTTATAAGGCACTGTGAAATCTACTCGTTTTTCCCCCTCAAATTTAAAATTCATAATTATCATGATGTTTTTTTTTTTGTATACTGTATTTGTTTTCTTATTTTCATGTTTTTCTATGTAACCATATTTTTAAAACTAAAACATATAAGTATCAAGGACAAAAAAAAAAGCTTTAACCATTTAATGCTGAGCTATTTTTATGAATATTGTTAAATTTCAACAAAACAAAAAAATCTGCTCAAAAGAGCATTAAGGCTTTTATAAAGTTAAGGGCTTAAAAATCTGTTTCAGACATTTATAAAATAATTAACAATCATTTACAGTAGTCCCTCATTTATCGTGGGTGTTTGAGACTACGCCCACCCACGATAAGTAAAAAAACTGTGACGTAGATACAGTAGTCCAAGTTCAAGTTCAGTAAACTTTGTCTCAGTATGTGCCAGGCACACTCATCATCTGTTACTCCCAATCTCCCTCCTTAAAGAAACAATTTAAATATAAATACTGTAATATTTTAACTAAACAATCCATACAGTGTGGATTGTTGATTTAAAATATTACAGTATTTAAATTTAAATTGTAGATATAAGTGCAGCAGGACATTTCTGCTGACCCCTTCTCCACAGCTGTCTGTTTGAGGGAAACCTGAGCTCCAGCTTCTCCTCACCGGCCTCATCACTTAGGAGGCTACATTGGCTCGTATCTTGTTCAGTGTAAACGTCATTGTAAATTGCAAGAAAAAGTTAATTTGTTAAAGTTTGCATTAGATCACCTATACTTATTAATAATAAATTACATTATAGTCTATATTTTATAGTGGGCTTATGTTTATATGTCCAAATATGTACATTTTCTTGTTTTTCACATTAGATATATAATTTTTCATTCAACCTTTATTTACGCAGGTTAGTCTGAGTTAGTCATGTATAATAGGGCCAGACTTAAAAAATAATTAAAAATAATTTAAATTGAGGATTCAATTGTTTGTTTACAACTGTGTTTAACTCTTGCATGGTAACTGAGCTATCAAACTCTGGTTAGGATATATGCTGGGGAGGGCATCATTTGGAAGACTGAATGCCTAATGGAAATAATACGAAATAGTGTAAAATCAATATTATTGAGCATGAACTTTGACGTTTTGAACCGCTTTTGCCATAGCTGCCTCAGACAAGTCGTCGGGAAAGAGGGCGGACTCCAGAAACCATTTTATCACCTTTTCACCATAAAACTAGATGACCCATTATGTGAGTGCGCTGCTTGTGGAACTGAGTTTGTTGTGACTCCTCAGACTGATGAAGTCCTTTGGATGAAAGACAAAATGTTTCAACAAAAGGAAACAGTCCCGAGGACCTAACTTTATTGTTTTTTTGTTTTTTTTTTTACTGGATTATTGAGCGTGAGCTTTGATGTGAAACCTGTAGTTTGTCCTTACAGATCTCAAAGCGAACATGGATAATCATCTGTAAGATTACTTTTACATGATTGCAACTGCAATGATTTTATAGAGAAATTAATTTTGGCATCAAATCCCTCACAAATGAATGTTGTTGGATGGTGACCATACAACATTTCTCCTTAGACCATTGATAAATGACCTCAGCATTTTTTTATAATCCACTGTCCCATCCCTGTAAATATTGAATGTTAGTGACATTGGGGTAGTCTATGCAATATTTCATTCACTCTTTTGTTCTCATATGCATGTGCTATAATAGTTTGGTGAAGGCTATTCAGAACTAATGAATAAATGTAATTGAGAGGTTGGAGTATTACACAATTGAAGTCTTTCATGGGTTTTATGGATCTGAGGCTAATTAATGAAAAATAAGGGCCGCATTGTCTCCCATCAAATCCAATTCTTAATTCACCAGGGTACCAATCATCCCTTCACTGGAGCCTAACATTTTAATCATCCTACCTCTAAAGCACAAGGCCAATCCCCTAGTCGATTATTGCAATTCAATTTAGCATTAATTATAGCCACTGCCAAAGGATATGTACTTTCTCTCTACTAGAGGTGAACCTGGCACGTTTTCCTTTTTTAACGAGTTTGCTTATCTCTGGACTTATTAAGGGTGCCTATATATTACAGTGTTGCAACTGGAGACGGTAAGGTAACCTACCTCGCTGTGCCCTCAACTATCTATAAATGAGTGGACGACTCTACAGAGGAGCTTCCATTGTTAATCCTCCAGTAATGGATAATGAAATCAATAATGCCACCCATGGGAGATCGTGGAGTTCAGTGGATTCTTGCTGGTGCTGCAAATGGCCTTGAACTTTCTAAAAGACCCTTGTGTGAGATTTGGATAAAAAAAGAAAACTGTACCGGAGGTAGACTGAGGTTAGCTCTGTTTTTGCCCTATATAGTCTGGAGTACTTGGGTCAAGAACTGGCTTTGAATAAAAGGATGCTCCAGACTTGCACTCAGTACAACGAAGAGAAACAGAGCAAGAGTACTATCAAAGCTTTCTGTAATAATCAAAGGGGCCATATTTTGCAAATGTTTTTAATGCTTTTCTTAAGAACAGAATTATTTATTATTGGGAAAAAAAACATAATGATGTTCCTGTTGAACCTGCTCAAAATTATATCACAAGTGATATAATTATAGCTACTGAAGCTATTTGCTATTGTGGATAATAACAGAATTAAAATGACGTAAATTAAAACTGATTAAATTCTAAACGTGTGTAATTGAGTATTTAAATTAAATGAAAATGAAACTTTTGAGACCGTCATCGTTTTAAGACCCGTTTAATCAACTTTGGTCTCAGCTCGGCTTGAATTAGCAGTTAGCTCATCAATTCAGTCAGAATTAAGCTATTTCTCGAAAATGAGCCTGATCAAAAAGCAATCTAGAACAGACAAGAAATTAGTTGTTCACAACAGTTCTGTAAACCTCACTTTAACATTTAAGAATTATTGGGTAGCTTTGAAAATAGTTGTTTTTTTGTATTTGTAGCAAGAAAAAATGTTCATTATACGGTATATAGTATGGTTTATAAAACATAAGTAATGTTGGTCTCAAAGTTTATTGGTTGATAGATTTGTTGGGTGGCTCGGTTGGTAGAGTTGTTGCCTTTTGGCGAGAAGGTTGTTGGATCAAATCCTAGTCGGGGGCCTTTCCGGGTGGAGTTTGCATGTTCTCGTTGTGCATGCCTGGATTTTCTCTGAGTAATCCGGTTTCCTCCCACAGACCAAAAACATGCATGTTAGGCTAATTGGTAATTCTAAATTTTCCCTGGGTGTGAGTGAGAGAGTGAATGGTCGTTTGTCTCTGGGTGTCCTCCACCTCTCGCAGAGTGACTGCTGGATATGGACACCTGTGACCTCTGCAGCCCTAAAAGGAAGAAGGGGATACAGATAATGAACAGATTTGTGTACATGGCAGTAAAACGAACACACAGGCAGGTTGATGCTATCCACAATGTGATGTTGTGGAACCTGCGAGGTGTGAAGTGATGATGAAGCAAGTCCCCCCTCCTTACTGTTCGCCTCTCCTTGCTTGATGCAAAGGACTGCCTTCCTCCTCTTGACACCATCACCTCATCTCTGCCCGGCTCTCCCTAGGCTCCTGGCATTCCATACCAGACCCCTGTCAAATCCCCGAGAAGAAGCAGATGGGCCTGGTTTTTTATGTACTAATCAAGAAGGAATTTGCTCCCTCACAGACACGTCACCTCTGACCCCTGCGTCTAGTCAC
The DNA here is from genome assembly GCA_031762315.1 of Hypsolebias antenori. Taxonomy (NCBI): domain Eukaryota; kingdom Metazoa; phylum Chordata; class Actinopteri; order Cyprinodontiformes; family Rivulidae; genus Hypsolebias; species Hypsolebias antenori. Next base: position 12,469,634 of record JARVGS010001166.1, on the reverse strand, counting down.
ATTCATTATTCATTCTCACAGAGGTGAGCTGCTGTACAGGGTTGGGAACAGACTGGAGGTTGTGCAGACTGAGTTAAAGAGGATACGGGGTGGGGGTGATGAGTGCATGTTGTGCTCTGTTCCTGCTGCCACCTCATCCTGATATTCAAGTGTCCCTTAGTCCTTCTAGACAGAGAACCTCAAGGGACATTTCAATCAAAACACTGTCTTGTATGTTCTTTGTTGTACACCCACACTCAATACCTTTGCGTCATGTTTTTTAGGGTAACTTGGAACTAACCTGGAAAGGATCATGAGCTGAATGTTTCAGTAGCTTCATTCTGACCAACAGAAAACTGGTGAAATTTGATTTTGTGCTTGCTCAAAACTTTTAGCCCCACTGTTGGTTTTGGCTAATCTTTTTTCTGTGTAAATCTTCTTAAGTGTTTTGCCATTTTGTGTGGTTCAGTACAGTATTTCCTTCATTCCTGCTGTTAGCTTTGTTTAGAATATTGTTTAAAAATTGCATTAATACATATTTATAGCTGTGACACGAACTTGACTCGTTCCAGCATGCATTAACAAGCTGCGTTTTTACATCTTAGCCAGTTTGCTTGATTTTTAGATAAAACTGTTCAAGTCATTACATCCATCTGTAGTCTGACATTGCCTCCACCTTGGCTAATCGCCATAAAAGAAGGGATTAGAATTTATTTAAACAATCGATGAAAGATCAGCATATTGTACACTTCATTGACAATAGGAAAAATTCTGCTGATGGCACTGATTAACTATTGCTTGGTTCAAAAATACTGTATTGTAAATTGTATTCTATGCAATATTGCACGTTTGAGGTTAATTTTTTTCATACTCTTAAATAATTCCTGTGACATATTTTCCTTTACTTCATATTATATACTAGGATATAATCTCCCTTAAATTCTTCTTCTTTTTTTAACTTTTGTTCTGTAAAGGTTCAATTTGCACCCCAAAAAAAAAAGTTTTATTGTACCGGTACTATTTTGAAAATGAGTCGTTAAACCTGTTGCCAAAACTTGATCATAAAGCAAATTTTACTGCACTGACAGTTACAAAAAAGTTAAAGTACCACCAGAACATGAAGTAAAATAATTTATTAAACATAGTGCAATGAGTAGAGTGTTGGTAAGATACTTGCACATGGATTATTCAGTATTTTTGATTAACCACAACCAAACCCTAAACAATAAATGGACATGCATACAACATTAGCTATCTCTTATTGTTTTATTTTGTCAGCATGGTTTTATTTGATTTTAAATGACATCTAGTGAAATATTTATTGAGGTGTAATTCTGCATGGATTTTATGTACCTTATATAATTTTCACACTCTTAAGACAGTAAAGTAAATTACTTGCTGAGGAACATTAGTCACATGGACTTTCAGAAATGCTAGCGTCTCTCAATGTTTTGCTTGCACCACTTTTATGTCATGTCAGCGGTGGGAACAAATGCCCATGAGAAAATCAATGTATTTTTTAACCATCACAATGAGAGCATGATAAAATAGGTAAGGTGTGCATGCAGGATAAAAATCAATAGCTTGAATGCAATACGGGTAGCAAGTACCGGAGAAAAATGTGATCACACTTCTTAAAGGCTAATTCCATATTACATTCATGTTAGCGCACTAATCAATTTAGATTCACCCATCAAGCTCAGTCAGATCATTAGGAAGCAATTTTCATTTTGCCTGAGTCTCCATTAGTTGCTTGAGTTACATTGGTCTCCAAATTGGTGCACTCAAATTGCATCTGGACTGATTTCTGAACAATAACAAGCTCACAGAATCACATGCAAATGCATCATTAGATCTAAAAAAAACACATTGTCTGTTGCTGCTGTTGATGGTGCACACACATCAAGCACACATCTTCACATTAGCAGCAACTTTTCCAGTCATTCCAATTGCTTCTTTTATTGATGTGTTTATGCTGGCTTTGTGCACCCTTGCTGCTTCACGTCTTAATAGATGGAAATAGCACCATGTACGCTCCACTGAGCATTACAGGAAGTGACTTTCAGCTACCTTACACAAGGTGGGCAAATCAGTGGGGAGCAAGCCATTATGGCAATGTTGTGGTTCATTTGAGTGCCATGCACTGTGCAAGAAAACACAATCTTTCAAAATGGCCAGGGGATTCTGCACAGCGGGGTCGCTGGGGAGGAGTTGCCCTGTAAATTACAACTAATTACAGCTTTGACTGAGCTGAAATCCAGTCTGCTCAGGCCGACATTTTCACTAAGACACGAGTGATTTCATGCTTTTGCACTTAAAACCCAGTATCAAGCCACAGAGAGAGCGAGAGAGCATTAAAATAAGCATTTCAAAATGCTTTTAAATATGTTGTATCTAAGAAGCTTATGCACAAACACGAAATGCTGCAATATACTTTGTGAAATTACAGTTCAACTATTTCCAATCATGCAATTGCAATCTAATAATACATAATAATAATAATAAATGCTACCATTTTTCTTAGTTAATGTTTATACTCTGAGACAAGCAAAACAAGCAACACATATACTGTATTTATATTATTCAAATGAAATGTAGATGCTGTTCATTATTGGTCATAATGTAATGAAACATTTTTGTACTGTATTTTGTCTGTTGGAACAACTTGATTTTCTTTATAAAAACATTATGGACCATGGCAGAGCAAAATCCATAAATAAATAAATAAAAATCAATCTCTTTGACCATGTCATTCTAAAAGCCTTATTCATTGTGCAGCTTTTGTTCTAGACCCGGGTCTTACAAATCCCCACAGAATCATGCTTAATGCATAAAACATACTAGCATTGCGTACAGTGTTTACAATGATTTTTTGGTAATAAAGAGAAAGCCCACAAGCAACATACACTCTGACAGAGAGGGAGTGATGAAAATGCATTGGATGATGACGGTACCTGAAAAAGAACTGGTCAAAGATACGCAGCGTTTCCATCAAAAAATTTCAGAAGCTTTCAGATGAGAAATTCTAATTATAACATGCTGTTTCATGTTTTTCCCGCTTTGATTATGAGTGTGGAAATTGTATTATATCACCAGAGAAAAATGAAAATTATGTGTTTTGGATTCCGTTTAAGCCCCCAATCAAAAACTCAACGGAGCCAACAGTGACCATAAATCCTCCCAGACCACCTCAGCTTTGTTAAAGATGATCTCCAAGGAATCGTTTGTTTTATTGTTACCATGGGCACAGGAACAAATCTCGCTTCCTTTCCTCCTTCTGTCTGTTCTTCTCTTTGTCTCATTGTTTTTATTGACTTGCCAAGCCACTCTTATTAAAAACATCAAAAGAAAAGAAACAGAAAACAGCAAATTGCATAGCAGGCACACACACACACAGCCTAGCAAAGGGATGATTTTCACCCACTTCTACTCTCTGTCATTGAAACGTCTCTCGGATCTCCTAAAAAACAGTAAGGAGTTGAGTGTGCTGAAGGTGGGAACTTCTGCGCCAGCCACCGAGTCGTTAAAAGTGAGTGAGGTGCTCAGTTCTCAGCACGGGTGGCAGACAGAGCGCACATTAACACCTGTGACACTGGTAAACCACAGCTTTGGCAAAGCTTCTTTGCACATAGTCTGTTCCATCCATTTTATATTGCTCTGGCAGAGGGGCACTTATACCCTCTGCTGTATTACAAAGGGACATATGCTCGACAGCACACCCTGTGTGATGAAACGTCTTTCTGTCTTTACTTAGTGTTGTTTTCACAGACAAATGACTTCTACAAAGACACGTTCAGCTTCCAAACCAGGCAGAACACCTGTGAACTGAATGATGCTGCACCCATCATCAGCCATTCTGTTTCTATTTACATTTTACAGAATGTCCCAACTTTTCAGTGCTGATAATAACAAAGGTCATAGCCTTGTTAGATTTACGACAACAAATTTGAGAAAACGATTTGGAATAGATGCATGGTAGTCATTAATGGTTTTTGTTGTAGTTGTTTTGTTTGTTTTATTTGTAAATTAGAATGAAACGAGACATTACAGATGGCAGACAGCTAGCATATTGCATATAATTAGCAGGTTCAAAGATTGGGTCTTATTGAACTCAACATGTGAGCGAAGCAAATGGAGATGTATAATTCTGCTTCTTGTTTTTGTTTCTTTCAGCTGTTCTCTTTTCAGAGGGAGGAGCCACAGCGAGTCATCCTCGTCCACCTCACTCTGTCCTCTGCATCCTCTGTCCTCACTCCAGCTACCTCCATGTCCTCTCCAACTGCATCCATATATCTCCTCTGTCTTTTTCCTGGCAGCTGCATTTCTAACATGTGTCTACCAATGTAGCCCTTCTCCTCTGGACATGCCCAAACTGTTGCAACCTCTCTCACGTCATCTCCCAGTCGTTCAACCTGTGCTGCACCTCTGATGAACCCATTCAAAATCTTATCCATCCTTGTCACTTTCACATCAGCTTTCCCACTTCCAGTTCTGTCTCCTGTCTTTTTGTCAACTGCCACTATCTCCAAACCGTGCAACATAGCTGGCCTCACAACTCCCTTGTAACACTTTGACCTTTGCTACCACCCTTTTGCCAAAAAACCACAGCTGCAAAATTTTTCCAACATGGAGACACACAAACAGAATGCAATGAGAGCCTCCTATGGGACGTGAAATGGGCTACAGCTTATCTTTTGGGTGGTTTAAAAGAAGAGTGGAGCGTAAAAGTGATCATTGCAATCATTCAATCAAGTTGACATGTGGTAGCAGTCAGGCAGGTGCTAATTTCAGTATCTTGGGGATTAGGGAGCGTTGTGAATTTTTTTTTTTTTGTTGGCAATTCTTCAACACAAATAGCCGGGCTCGCTAGACACCGCCCCCTTCAAGGCAGCAGGCAGCCTGTACTAATTAGCAAGGGAGGTGTGAAGGAGAAATCATTACTTTATCTACGTACACACTGTACCCTACATACTCCCCTACATACTCTCTCTTCCCCTTCAGACACCATTCTGGCCACTTCTCATCCATCCTCTCCCCACCATCTGCAGCAAAGTGTGATGCATGTGCACGAGTGTTCGCTTGGATTTGTGAGAAAAGTTTGTGCCCAGCAACAGTGATGACTGCCTGCAAGTTTAAAACTGAGAGTCAACGGGTTATAACAGACAAAGAGAGAAAACAGAAAGAGGGAAACTCAGGGAAAAGGATGATTATAGCTGAAGGATTGTGAGGAATTAGACGATTGTCAAAGAAAAGAAAAAGATGAATGAAGAAATGAAAACAGGGGCTTGTACTGCAAGGTGCGGACAGCTCAGCGCTTTAACTCCATGGGTGTAATTACAGTAGAATGGTTTCTGATTGATTGTTTGAGCCAGCAGGACCTCTAAAGCACCTCAGCGCCATGTACAGGGCCTTTGTAGCAATGTTCAGCCCCCCCTCCTGTGGACCTTAGCTGGGCTCCTTTTCCCACCAGCATGATTCATGAGCGCTTGAGCACTCTTTTGACCCAGGCAGGCTTGTAGTCCAAACCATCAAGTAGTACTCAAAACAGTTGCCCTCTTCACAATTAATTAGTTTTTAAAATAAAGGGGTAGCCATCACCAACTCAACCATGCCTCTTTCATTCTTGGATTTTAAAGCAAACATTTACTGTTCATTAAAAAAAAAAAAAAAGATTTGGTTTCCTAAAAGCAAAGTTCAACAGGAGGAAACAAAGCAAACAAACAAACAAGAACAACAAAAAACACTATCTAAAAGTGCTGTTTATTTATGGACACCATTCGCCACAGGCTTACCAGCAGGAGTACATAGTCCCACCAGTCAGATTTAAGGCGATACGCCACATGTAAAGTGATGCACTTAGTACATCCAGGCCACTGTCTTTTCAAGAGCATCTTGAATATTTAACCATGGCTCAATTTAACTTACAAGCTTTCAAACTATGTGATATTTATTTCATGGGAACAGAATGGGTAAAAGCTGCAAAAAGTGTAACCTGTTACTTCTAGTCCTGTTTATTTGTTTATTTATTTTCAAGAAACGGATATAGCGATGCTTACCATGCCAACAGAACGCATGTATTTAAACGCAATAGTATGGCAAACGAATAAAGGTTCACAAAAATACGAAGGCCAGCTTTTTTTTTTTTTTTGCAACTGTTTTCAGCAATTTGAGTTCATAAGTGCGTGAAGAAAAACGTCTTTGAAGACAGTTCTCTAAAATACAGTCATTACCACCAGCAACTCAAAAAAGGAGTGGCAAAGAATAAATAAAACAGTGCTTTAAAGTGTTGCACAGAAATCTAACATTTATAGGTGGTTCACAAGCGTATCCAAGGCAAATGATAGCATTCAACATAAATCCACCTGATCTACCCACCCACTCAGTCCCCACCCCTGAAAAAAGCGTCCTTTCAGCACATATTCATAAAGGTTCCTTAATGGCTTCCAGAGGGACGTGGGAGCCTTCTCCTCCGACAGAGACATTTCACAGGCCCACAGGCAGAGCAGAGAGGAGCCTAGAGGAAAAACTATCAAGTCTGAGAGAGACGGTGAGAAAAAGAGGGGAAAAAGTGAAAGCAGGAGAGAGGGAGGGGATATCTTCATCATGAGTGGAATAGAAATGATGCCCCACTGGGGTCTATTAGTGAGTCTTTACATACAATGGCAGCCTCGCCAGTTTCCAAGTGAGGCAACAATGCAAAACTCCCAGTTTACAGTGATGGGGATTCAATGTTTTTTGAGGAAAACATCCACTACCCTTTGCATAGCCAATATAACTTCACCTTGGACTGGGTCACTTTGGTTTTAATTGATATTAAACTGCAGCACATTTTCTGAAACAAAATTCAAACCATCACCATAACTCCAACAAAGTTGTCAGTTCCTCTGGACAGTTTCTTTTTTTGTTGAGATGTTTCATCCTTCATCCAAAAAACTTCAGTCTGAAGAGCCACAGCAAACTGAGTCCCACAAGCAGCACACCCACATAGTGGACCAACCAGTTTGCTAGTGATAAGATGGTTTCTGGGGCCCGACCTCTCCCCCGTTGTGAC
>JARVGS010001166.1:12381954-12393355 GCA_031762315.1 Hypsolebias antenori | reverse complement strand
AAAAAAAACATATTTAAAAAAAAAAAAAAAAAAAAAAAAAAAAAAAAAAGAAGCCATACGCAGAAATTTAATATGCTTTTAAAATGTAATAAAATGTAATTTTTAAGTGAAATTTCATAACTCAGTACATTGTTCAACATTGCCTTTCACCAGCTCAGCTTAAGAGTTCAGACAGAAAAGAACAGTGACTTATGCAGGCAGAAGCGGTGCAGTGTGAAGAAACATGGTGTTAGGTTAAAAGATAGATAAATAAAACACACCTAAAGTTCTGTTACCATAGTTAGCACCCGGCCACCGAGAGGATGGACTGGAAGGGCTTTGATCACCTGTAACAATAATGGCAATGAAAAAAGAAGACAGCAAGGAAAGGAAGATGAACAAGAAAAAAAAAATGCATCAGAAATGACACATTTGAGAAATTGGCAGAAATGCTCCCAGAGAAAGAAATACCATAAATCCACTTTTAAACACAGTGATCAAAGCTCACAGTAAAACAATAGGCTGCTTAAGCATAATGCAGATGAATTATAGGTATTAAAACATAAAAGAGAAGGGAGAGTTGTTATTTAGCTGGAATACATTTTTTTTTTCACTCATGATAAATACATACTTTTAATAGAAATTACTGTGCACATTTTTTTACAGTCTCCAGTATAAGAGCTGAAATATGATGGACAATTTAAACAAATTATTGTTACTGAGGACATTCAAACTGCTAATCTCTGCTGTTTATGTGAAAAGTTATGGTTGATAAAATAGTACTTAGCAAAGGGATGTTTTGCATAAAAGTACTGAAGCAAATTGTAGAAACAATTCTCTAAACAGATATAGCTTCATAAAATAAAAAAAAAATAAAAAAAAATTAGAATGCCTTGAAAAAAATATACATGACCGAAAATAAACTTAGACATTAAGTGACTCAGGGAGGTTAGGAAAGTTATACAGCATTTGCTCAAATTATTTGGATCTGACCAAAAATAACAATAGTATCATAGAAAATAGATTACCTATCAATGTAAGTTGCAAAAAAAAAAAAAAAAAAAAAAAAAAAAAACTTTTAAAGGTAGCATACTTGTTCTCTACAATAATAGACTTGAGAAAAAAAAAATCCTATTAAAACCATGGTTTTGACGTTTAATCGTTAAACTTGCCTTTAGTGCAATAAACACAACTTTTGTTGTTGATTTTCTACAGTGAATGTCTGTTTTGACCAAAATCTTGCATAATCAAATAATGAATAATAAATAAATAAAGTGCTATGTGTTGTCATCGTTGTATGTTTCCATACAAAGACGAAAATGGCTCTCTGCATTTAACCCATCGCACCTGGGATACACCCAGCTGGAGCAGTGGGCAGCTATGTAAGCGCCCGGGGAAGGCACCAATAATGAAACAAAAGGTACTAGTTTGACAGAACATGTATGAAATGAGGCATTAAACACCACATTAGGTCCTAACTGCATATTGAAAACTTCCTAACTATTTCAAATTAAGTCCCCTTCTGAAGTTAATTGGATATAAACACGGCTATTGTTAGCACTGCTTTTGTTTAGTCCATCCCATGCATCTTGCACATCTGAATAAAAACAATTCACAAAATTCACTGATGCTGATCCCCCTCATTTTCTTTTATCGTGCTTGGCAGTATGGGGATGGCAGCACATGTGGCTCATAAGCAGAACTCTGATCTACAAATCATTGACCATCCCTCTTCTGCAAGGTGCTACTCCCCTGGGCATGGCCTAACCATCATGGCAGAATGGAGTGCTTTAACACCAAGATTACACTAAATCAACTTTGATCCTATCACTGAGCAATTTTACATACATTTTTTTTTCTTTTTCATTTTATTAAGATATTCATTTAATTTGTTTCTGTGCATTTTGCTCAGAGTTTAAATAGATGCTAAGGCTATACTTAGTTATTGATCCTTAAATTTGGATTCAAGTACAAACGCTGATTTTTTTGTATGATATAATACAACTGCACTTTCTATGAAACAAAAGTTCACTATTAACAGAAGTCTGGCAGGAAAACAAACAAACAAACAAAAAACTCTGGCACGTAAAAACTTTATTTTCTTCGGCCTACCGTTGCGTGGTGTCCGTTTTCGACGATCACGGAAGGCTGCTCCAGACTGTAGAGCTTCCATTAGGCTATCCATCACACCAGTTTCATCTCCTTCTGTAAAAGTACACCAAAAAACAAACCCAAAAAAGTTAGTACCAAACACTACAACTAGTATCAGAAAGTACAAAAAACAAACAAACAAAAACCCAACAACAACAAAAAACAATATCTTTATATTTACAGATTATTGTGTGAATGCTTTTCACTTGCAATTCCTCTTGCATGACTTATCTAATGTTTGGTCATAGCAGTTGCACCCACGAAAAGTGTTTTGACCCTGAATATGCCTAAAACAGTAATTGCAGTTATAGTAGTGTTGATGGAGAGAGTTGCCTCTCAGGTCTCTCTTTTTTTGGTAAACAGCTAGAGCAGAGTAAAATACACTTAGCGTTGGTTAGAGTTTAGCAGAGAGGAGCCTCAGGATAAAAGCATTCAGTGATGGTCATTGACAGATATTCTTTCTGTGGCTAACGCAGGGAAGCTAAGTGCTCTTTACAAAGATTTAGTGTGGAGCCAGTCAATACCCGGGCGCTCTATCATTGTTCAGTCAATGACACAGGGACTGGCCTCCGAAAAACACTCCCCTTGCCCACCATTCCATCTGGCCTGTAGAGCCATGAAACCAGAGAAGTGAAGGCAGTAGCCGAAGAAAGTACTGTAAGACCAACAGCACGTCTAGCTGTAGCCACAGTGCACAGATGCAGCACAACTCAGTAGTTACAGAGTTCGAAAATAAGCTTAGCTTCCATATCTGGGTCATCTATCTTTACGCCCTAATACTAATGAGTTAGAAGGACAACCTTTTTATCATTCTGGTCTAGAGCAGACATTTTTCTACACTGGGATCATTAGGATGAGTTATTGAAGACTTGGAGATTTGGCAATCAATTATTTTGTATGTATGAGTAAACTAACTCTTGCCCATTGTTTACCATCTTGTTGTTGCACCGGGTTTACAGCTGAAGGGAAACTTTCAAAAATAAATTGAGACAACTGTGGAAAACACTGCATTTTACCAAGAACTGGGGCGATTCATCCTTTTGTACTGCTTCTTGCTCAACGTGCCAAAAGTGAGGCAAAAGTAATCTCTGAATAAAACACCTTGACATGGAATAGTACTTGATTAATTTAATGAACCGGCACACATTTTGTCATTAACACAAAAAGTCAAGTCTCGACAAGTTCCGTTTCCTCCAGCAACTAACCACTGAGCCTACAATCACTCACACGAGTTAAAACAGTACAACTAAGAATAGAAACATGTCTTATGCAAATTTTAAAAAGCAACTTCTAAAACACACTCACTAATTTTACTCTCTATCTCATTCTTTTTCTTTCTTCCTGAAGTCCTTCCCAAGGGCTACTTTGAAATCAAAGAAGCTGTGTGCTGTGCTTAAAAGCAATCCCGATTAAATCAAGCTTAATTAGACCAGCTTTATCTGAACAAAACCAGAGCTGAGCAAAGTAGTCCTTATCTCAAATTGCAGCACTACACCTCAGATAGTAAGCTCATTGGTTTAAAAATGAAGAGCATGGGTTTCGTCTCCTGTGGACTCGAAGAACAATATGGTGAACAACTTACACTTCTGTAACTATATCAACTCCCCAGATCTTTAGCCACTACACTGTATGTAGGCTAGCAACAACAGACTGTGAGTAGGACAGAAGACAGAACATGTTAAGTGGCAGATAAACATTTGTCTGCAATAACTGTGCTACAGGAAACTTTCTGACAGCTCCTTCTTCATGTAGACCTGAACATCACAAGGGGCAACTGACACTTTGATCAATTTGTCCTACTTCTAACTTAACTCTAGCACAATTCATCATTTGTAATGGCCATGACTTGGGAGCCCTGGCAGGCTGGGGTTCAGGGGAAGGACTGGAAACAAAAAGGAACCAAAATTGCTAAAAGTGGAAGAAAACTCCCCAGTTTCTTCACAGACCTCAATTAACTATGTCCCAAGTTGCTTTCTAAATCTTACACTAAAGCTAGAAACTCTTATAAGGAAGTATCTACCATACCATATATTGAGTAATTTGCAAAACCATACAACACAATTATTTTAAATATGCAAATGTTAAGATATCTCAAATATTTATTGTGTAAAGAAATTAAATCCTGTGATGGACTTGTGACTTATCCAGGGTGGCCCCGCCTCTCATGCAGTGGTTGCTGGATATGGGCACCAATGACCCCCACAACCCGAAAAAGAAAAAGCAGGTACAGATAATGGGTGGATGGATGAAGAAATTAAATTGGATGCTTTTTTGTCCACATTTATAATGGTGATTCTCAAAGTAAACTTCCATAATTACTGTAACATTGCCCTTTTTAGAAGACATTTATGCTTTGCTCTTGTAATTCACTCGTCTTTTTTAAAGCTGTTAAACCTTAACCAAATATTCGTCTTTTTCTCACTACTAACCGATGTACATTGCATGATGGGGATTTACAAAAAAAAAAAAATTGCTAACCTTTTATGCCCAGAGATCTTCTTCAAGAGGAAAGATCCCTATAGCTCACAGGAAATTGCTTTTTAAATGGGTTAAGATGGGCTAAGACCCAAGACATTGATAAACCCTTCCAGTGATGAAACACCTTGGTGGGCACCTTCAACCAACAGCCTAGGGGTTCTTCAAAGATCTTATTAAGGCTTGTGGAGGTGCGGAACATGGTTTAGGTGTTTGAAAATGTAGGCACTTACTTAAATAGTTAAATCATTAAGAGAATAAATAAACAAACTCCTAGGAAGTTTACGTCATGGAAATATTGGATACAAGTTCCATATAATTTCTGATCCCTTCAGCCTACCCTTTTCAAACATCTTGCCTTTCTTTACCTGATTGCCTGATTGTACCTTGACCCAGAGGTTATGGTGAATGTAACTGTGAGTCCTGGGGATTGGCTTGGTCTGCAAATATATTTACACATTTTCTAATTAGGAGCAATCACAAGAGCAATGTGCTCAAAGTAGTTAAAAAACAGCTCTGATTTGCCATTGTCCAATTCTAAGAGCTGAGCACTAGGTCAAACGTTGATAGGTGGGAATATGAACAAAATAAGCACAGACACATGAAGTGTCACCATCAGGGAGGATAACTGTTTAAAAAAAAAGAAATACAGTAGTAGAAAAAGTATGCAGATGGATGACATGTTTAGAGCAGCAGAGGTGTAAAGTGAAGAGCTTGTATGGGTGTGGTGGGATGAGTGGGTAATAGGGAAGAAATAGCAGAACGAGACCAAGTATGAGGTCATAAAACATCTTGGATAGTTGACAACCTCAGCGCTGTGACATTTCGATAATACCGAAGCAAATATGGTAGTATGCAAGAACAGACACACATGATACCATCTGCTGGAGTAAAGGAGTATTTTAAGTTATATAAAAGCATGTTGTATACTGAAAGCATATTGGATCTTTGTTTCCAATCTGAATATTGACTGAAATGAATGACTCCTAGCAAGACATTTTTTAAAGTGCCACTGAAGCCTCCAAACATGTCTTCTTAATATTAAAATAATATATAAATAAATAAATAAAAACTGCCGATAATTATTGCAAAACAACTTTAGGTAATCAGGAGCACTAACAAAAAAGAATAGTTGTCACCTCAGAAATAAGACAAAACTCAATGAAATTGACTGAAATGAATGACTCCTAGCAAGACATTTTTTTTAAAGTGCCACTGAAGCCTCCAAACATGTCTTCTTAAATATTAAAATAATATATTAATAATAAAAACATGCCAATATTTATTGCAAAACAATTTTAGGTAACCAGGAGCACTAATAATAAAAAAAAAAAAAAATAGTTGTCACCTCAGAAATAAGACAAAACTCTTTATTCATTCATCAAAAATGGGGAAAAATGCTGTGGTATTCTGGCACTTGCTTTAAACACCAGGACATGACATTCCTATAATTACACAGCAGTGTCAACAAAACCTCTTCATGAATTCAATTTGCTATCTGTCATCTCCTGTTTGTTTTTCTGTGGAGAAAAAACAAACAGCTGATCGATTGAGAACTCAATTTCTGATGGCTTACATGCAGACCCCATGATTCACGGGGAAGGAGACAAATACTTCTTCGAATTCTTAAAAAAAGCTCTATTCAAGTACATGAGTTTCTGATATAAAAGTAAACTACGACATCCTTTATGTGACCAGTCCAAAGTAGTATTAACTACGACTAGTTGCAAAAATTCAATACGTAAAATTTGTTTTTTTTATGGGCATGTGTTTTAATCAATCACAGCTGTACACAATTTCCTCTAAATGTATGTAATCATAGCATTGCCCCCTGAACAGGCTGATCAGGCATAAAAGAGATTACCCCCTACTTTCCACAAGCAAATTCTAGAGTCTAATTTGCTCTGTAATGAGAGCTAATGAAAGCTTACAGGCCTTGTGCTTGATAAATTAAAGCCACTGTGAGTGAGTAACACAGTGAGAGCTTAACCTCATCCCAGTCACCCTTCATGACTCCAGTAGAGAAGATGAGAACAAAAAAGGGGGTTAGAGAGGAGAGGGATATCTCTCCTATTTTTTTTTTCCTTCTTGCTGCAGATTGTTTTTGAACACATTTGAGCCCATCTGTTCCCCTACAGACAGTCACCTGTGCAATTAACCTGGACCATTAGCCGTGAAACAAAGGCCTCAGTGGAAGGAGGGGGGTGTTGCTTTATGGCCAGGTGGAGAGGCAGCAACTACTTCTTTTAATCTCGGCTTCTCTCCCTGCTCTCACTCTCATGCACCTGGTTCTGTGTTATTTTCACACCTGAACGCAGCCTCAGCCACCTAGATATACACAACCACCTGCGTTACTCAACACTCCTGCTTTGTTTCCTGCTCACAAACTTTGAGATTTGAGCAGAGGCATCCTCCACTCATCCTCCTTCCTGCTGTCCCAGCAGCTCCTAAGACCTGAGCAGACAGACACCATTATTGCCACAGTGAGTACACAAAACATGAGTTTCCTAAGAACAGCAGTCATGCACCTGTTAGATATCTTTCCTTTGTTTTTCACCTCCTCTTTTAGCATCTCCCTACTGTCCAACCATCCGATTATGGCAAAAGCTTTGACACAATGACCTGAGAAACTTTTCAGTGAGACTCCAGTTGTAGGAGTATGTGTTTGTGTGAGTGCACACATACTGGTTTACTTTGGATAAAGGAGAAGGGAGGGGGATGAAGGGGTGAGACAGCAAATAAAAATGGCAAACCCACTCATGTCTCTCCTAACACAATTAAGAATGCTCCCACAGCACTCCATTCTAGGAGAGATGGCAGTGCAGCTACTACTTTGTTCTCTGCTTGGCGCCAGGGTCAGGGAAAAATATGGTAAGGGAGATGTGGAGAGTGGGAAGCATGTCTTAAAATTGGCAAAAAAGTTAGGTGAGAGGTGAAAGGTGGGTCATGCTTCACATTCATAAAGTAGACAGAGGTGCCGAAGCTTGGTCGGCCTGGTCACTGCAGACCTGATCCCACATACAAAAACAGTGAGATGTCTTGACCTGGAGAGACTGGAAGAAACATGCAGCCGAGCTGGATGTCGACAAGGGAGAGATGAAAGTGGATTAGCCGCGGCGGCGATTTGCATTCTGTGGTGGAGCAAAAGCCCCAGCGATGCCCCGAATAGCTAGATGCATAAATAAGTAAACAAACAAAAACAAAAATAAACCCTCCATCTGGATGGATGTTGCCAGGCCCCAAGTGAGAAACAGTAGGGAGGGAAGGATGGGAAATGGGAAAGGAGGGGGGTGAAAAAAATTAGCAACATAGCCGTCACTACACCCTTTCCTCTGCTATCATTTTCTTCTACCGCCTTTGGGTCTGTGCAGTTAACATACTACTATCATCATCTATCCACTGCTCTTGGCCACAGCACAAACACACATGTGAGAGATCCAACCTCGCAATGGCAGATGTTAAGTTGACATACTTTCTCGAGCCACATGGGGTTACAGTGTCAAGGTGCCAGGGGAGATGTGGGTTGTTGTCCTCACAGCCAAGAGGACCACTATCACCTCTTATTCATAAGTAAGGTACAGCTAAAATTAGAAACTGTATAGACCTGACCTATATTTATTTCCCCTGACCCAGCAGGGCCTACACTTTAATAGTGTAAAATGTTCAACTCTATCTTCTTGTCAGAAAGATGATCGGAGCATCATTAAAAAAGAAAAAAAAAAAATTCTGTTCAAGAATTCTACATAAAATAATTTCAAATCAAGTAGGGGTTACGGTAAGCTGTGTAAAAATGTATGTATCCTTTAATTCTTGCTGCGGTTGTATTTTTATTTTTTTTACACAATCACATCTGCTGCAGAATGTGTTAATTTTTGAGTGACATTCTAATGTCCTACAGTTGAATCTTTGAGAGAGATTGATGTTTTACTATCTGCTGCTGTGTCTTTCCTAATGCTACCACAGGGAGTTGCATAATCCTCTGCCTTTAATTGCTTTAATGCAACCCTCATCCTTCCTGCTGCTGCTTTGCATTAAAATGCTTTTATATGCAAACCGTTAAATGGCTTTTATCATGAAGAAGTAACAGGGCACGTAGCCCTAATCATTAACAACAACAGTGTCAAACGTTATCTCAGTAGTTCAGTATCACACTTAGACCCTATTTAGGCAACACCGTTTTTTGAGTGAAATCACATTTTCGCTTTGTTTGAGCCGTCTGTGTAGACACCAATGGTGGCATTTTTTTTTTTTTCCTGAAACCTAAGCTATTCAAATCCAGGTCTCAGAGTGGAGGTTTTTGGAACTGCCCAGAATGTGTGTGAAATTGCACATTCATACTATGGACAGCTGCAGTCAGTTGTTTTTCTGAGTAGATGAACAACAGTAACAATAGCAGATAGAAGAGTGCTGTTTGCACTACTCATCCGGCCTCATCCTTATGTATTCTCTACTTTAAATGCAACTGTTTTTATGCTCATGATGACGGTGTTCGAGTTCAAGTGAAGTTTATTGTAATTTGCATTACATGTGGTACATGAGATGGAACAAAAATATTTATTTAAGGTCCCAGTTTCACCCAAAAATAGCAAAATTATAAAGTGTAAAAAGAAACAGTATATAAGGATGTAAGCTATACACTAAATATATGCTAAACCAACGCCAAACAGTACCCTAAAAGGTATAAGATGTTTGTGCAAATGCACATGCTGTATAAATACAACAACCACTTCGCCAGCTAGTGGTCAGGCATTGAAATAGCAGCAGATTCAACAAGCACACCATACTGTATTTTTCTGCTTATAAGTCACAGATTTTTGCATAATTTACATGCCCTGCGACTTATACACCAAAATGACTTTGGATTTTTTTTTCACATATTTATAAACAATTTTTGGCTGTGACATGACCATTTTCATTAATTCTGACTGAAAATATTGAACACTACCAGTTTCAGCCACTAGATGGCATGACATACCATGTAACAGGTAAAAGTGGCTATTAATGACACAATCAGCTTGCCACATCCTGTCACCTTTGTCCAGCTTGCTTGGAGCAACCGTCAAATCAGCTTTATTTCGCTGCACTGCCCAGGCAGAATGCAGCTAATTTGACCACTGAAGTGCATTATGAAGTAAAAGTTCAATTGAGGCACACCTATACTATAAAGTTGAGCAAACAAATACTTTTTAATTGCTTATCTTGTTAAATTTTGAAGAAATGCGCAGCATTCTTCCTTCCTGCTTTTCTCCGTCTGCACGCTCCCTGAGCACAGAGGCAGCAAATACCTTTGGGCTGATTTGACCATTAAAGTTCTTGAGACACACACCTTTACTATAAAGTAGACCAAACAAATAATTGTTTTTAGGTGGTTAGATTGTTAAATTTTGAATAATTGTTAAATTTTGAAGAAATGCACAGCGACTCGTTCCTCTGCGCGCTCCCGCTTCCACAAATCTGGATTTGAAATGCAACTGATTTGACCGCCAAAGTGCATTTATTAAGGAAACGTTAGACTGAGAAACACCTTTACTATAATTTTGACAAAACAAGTAATTGTTTTAAGTGTTAATCTGTTAAATTCTTGTTGAAGTCCTCCTGAGCACGCTCCTGCGACCACCATTTGGCAGCCAATCGATTTTTGGCACAACACCAGCCCACATTTCTGGGTTGTCAGCAGTGACGCATAATAGATGTGACGTATATGGCGAAGCAACATATTTATAGATTTTTTCCACTTTATTAGACATATTTGGACTGATACGATTTATAGGGCAGTGTGACGTGTACAACAGAAAACACGGTATCTGTATAAATCTGTAATTCTGCTGTATTTAACATTAGAAATATGCAACTGTGTACATAAATTGTTCATGTGTAAACATACTAATAAGTTGAGAATTTGGCCACAGAGATGGGTTTAGTTGTAGTGTGGTTGACCTATAAAAATGTTATATTATTACTTCAGTACAGTAATTTATATTGCACAACAAAACATCTATTTTAGACATGGGACTATTTATAGCATAGTCTTTATGTAAATTAGGAAAGTTATAAAGATCTCACAGAGGCCAAATACTGAACTGATAAACATGTTCTGCCGCACAGTACATTATTTCAGTTTTAAAAGATTGGCACGTTTGTAAAGCGGATACATAGTTTTGGAATACAGACTAACTAAACCCCACATGGGCTGTTTGCATCAGTGTAAGACGGCACTGTCTGGAGAAACTAAATGGGTTTGACAATGGGATTTGATGGTTTTTGTAGTGAGGGTAATTAGGTTTGATTGACTGTAAAGTGACTGGTGAGGTCCAGATCTGGGAGGGGAAATGATCAGACACTTGAACCACCCAGAAATTAATGAGATTCAAACTGCGCTTGTGCTGATTTCACCAAGCAAGAAAAAAAAAATGTGATGAGAGAGAAACGAGGTAGCATAAATATATTGTGTGGAACAGAAAGAAAACTACTGAATAAGACACTAAATGAAAGGCGCAGAGGCATCTAAAACCTATCGCAATGTCTTTAAGTTAAGCAGAAAAGTTAAGATGCAAACTTAGATGTTTTAATTTTTGTTTTTCAGGAGGAATTTTTTTTAAGCTACATTTTTTTCCCCTTACATTTATAATTATTTGCTAAAAATACATAGCGTGAGCGAGGTGAATAGATACTTTAATCTGTCAGTTTTAATCCTATTTGCAACATTTAATTTGCGAAGAATAAAGTACAGGTAGTCCTCGACTTAAGGCGCCCTCGACTTACAGCAACTCGGACTTAAGAACGGGTGTGCTAACAT
>JARVGS010001166.1:12050575-12062576 GCA_031762315.1 Hypsolebias antenori | reverse complement strand
CAGCATCTCAGACTGAGGAAGTCTTTCGGACGAAAGACGAAATGTTTCTACAATTTTTTTGCTTTGTTTTGTTTTGTGTTTTTTGAATGTCCAGAGGACCAGACTTAGCTTTTTAGATTGTTCTACCTGGATTATTGAGCATGCATCAGGGTAGCTGAAAGAATGTTCAAATTTGCAGAAGGAAGCTAAAAGAAGCTGAACCAGAACAAAACGTGAAAGGAGCAGTAAAAGGTTGTAAACACATGTAAAGATCTGAAGGATGTAAAATGAGCTCATTTCATTTTCTATGATAAAAAAATGGAGGAAAAGGCTAAATATTTCAAAAAGCTAAAGCTGCATCAATGCCAAAAGCCACAGCAGGATTGTCCTGAAAGAGTTGAACGTTTTAATACATGATTTGTTGAAATAGCTTGAAAACTGTGGGACGAGTAATGCGCCGAATAAAGTACGGAAGTAAAATGGATCACAATAGTGATGCTTCATAAACATTCACACAAAAATTTGAAATGACAATAAATACTACTTTAACTATAATTTCCATAGAACAATGTTTACAACTAATTAAAAAATAGCAATAAATGCCTTATTTATTCAATATAGTACAGTAAATAGAATTGTTTCATAGAATGAAAGTGTCCATTGTGGTTTAGTAAGTTCATTTTGTCCACACAAATGCAATGAGTGGGTCTTATTATGTGGATAAAACTGAATATGTGTTGAGTTTCATCAATGGTTAAAACCAACTTCTGAAAAAAAAACAAGTGAAATTTGCATCAGTAACATGTATTATCAATCCTATAATGGGGGTACACAACAATCTATTAAAAAAAGCGAGAGTAGAAATATTAGAGTGATAACAGAGTGGTAAAATAATTTAATTTGTGTTCAGTTTCAAAATCACAATCCCCAGAGGGCCGCAATTCACATGCACAATTTGTCTTCTTTTTTTATTACTAATCAGTAACTTCAACAATTTAAACTAAATTTTAAGTCATGAAAAATTATCTTAACTTCTTTTTGCAGCAAAATTGCGTGTGTGTGCGTGTGTATTTGAGATCAGATTTGAAAAAGATCAGAAATACATAAGGACACAGATTTAGAAGACAAATAAATAATAATCTACTTACCGCAACTTTGCTCCCAGTTATCTGCATGCAGCGATCAGCGGAGAAGGTTATTGTGCAAAAAGACACAAACAGCACAATCATTAGTAAGCTAGAAAATTATCCATTACATGTTAAAGCATTAGTGCCTGTGTAACATCACAAAAATTCTACACACAAATAAAGCACACACCATAAGACTCAAACTGATAAAAACCAACAAGAGAACTCACAATTATTGCTGCATCGTAAAGATAATGTCTGTGTCGCTGCAATTTCTTCATATTTGACATTCTTAATGTCATCACATTAATAAATTAAACTGCATTTGAACTATAAAATAATTTGCATTCCATGTACAAGAATATAAAAAAAATAATAATTTAACATACTGATGTAGTGGTTGGGAGGGTAAAAATTGTTCTGGACCGTTATATAGTCACAAATTCTTGCCCTAATATGATGGTTGGCTACTGTGAGCACAGAACCTAGAAGGTCTCTCCTGCCTGAAATCAATCTGTTGCCATTACCGTTGGTCTTCAGATGTCAAATTTGTGTGGCAGAACTACCTTGAACCCTTGCAGTCAGCACAATTCCCAGGGTTTAACCTTGTTATCTGTCAATAGTGGCAGGTAGCAGAAGCGATTTTCATTACTGCAACTGTGGGACTTGTTTCACAGTGGGAAGGTGTCTGTTAGCACAGCAAATGTATTCTAATCTGAGGCTGAGCTTCTCTCTGCAACATGCTTCTGGGGAATTGCATTTTGATTGCAGAAAGTTATAGGTCACACTGAGAACCTTGGTTTTTTATTCTTCTTTTTCCTTTTTTGAAGTAGTAAAAAAAAAAAAATCTCATGAAACTTCTTTATTTGTAACTCCCAAACACAAGTGATGCTTATCTTTTTCATCAGTCTACCAAAAGATTAAACCAAATATAAAAAAAATAAGATAGGAAAAGCTGTCTTACTGTCTAAAATTTAAAAATAATTCTTCTAATAATTCTAATTAATAATTGTAATCCTTCGACAGTACAAAAAAATACAATTTAGAAGTTGTAGATTTTAATCCTATTGATGCAGCTTAATTAAACAACAAACATTATCTTTAGTGTGTTCATCAGAAAAGAACTTGAGGAAGAGAAATTCTTTTTTTTTTCTGGCAAATCAGTACATTGAATTTAACATCATGTGGCAGATAGCAAAAATAGTAACGAACTACAACTATATAGGGTCTCCTCGCAAAACTAATACAATCATTATATGATCTTTGTAGTAATAACTGCATGCAACTTTAGAATAATTACGGGCCTGTGTGTTCTCTGAAAATGTATGACTCATAAAAACAAACATTATACAATGATGACTCAATAAATAAACTGGTATTTCAAAAATAATGCTACTGTATAATTAGCAATCCCCTTTTTAAGACTACATCACATCTTTCTGATAGAAAACAAAGCATATGCACATTTAAACAAGACCGTTGGAGCATGTATTATTTGTACAGTATTAGTAGAAGAATGATATTATTGCAGTTTATGCTGTGTTAGCACATAGTTAGACAGAGCAAAGAATGCAAAACAAGAGTGAAAAGGAAGACAACTGTTTATGCTACGCTGATGGTCAAAGACATTCAAAGAAATACTTCAAAAGCTGAACTGGATTATACTAAAGTACAACTCATATTCAAATGAACTGGGTCAATACAGAATTCTTTTAGAAAAAGACATTCCTTTTTGTCTTGGAGATAATTTGCTAGACCCCTGCTGTGGTACCCCAAGTAAAAAAAAAAAAAAAAAAATGAGAAGAGTTCTTAATTTAGCCCAGAACCTGTGAAAAAGGGGTAGCATCACAAGAGAAAGAAGAGACTGGGAAAAAGCTTTGAATTTATTTTGAAAACTTATATTTTGCAAGAGCAAACAAGGTACTTTTATAAAAACTTTTTTTTCCAGACAGCTCGTCAAAAGCAAATGTGATATTTTAACAAGAATTAGTGATGGATACAGTTCAATCAGCCATAAAATGATGACTTCCTGCCAAATATTGAAAATGTTTTCCTATTTGGCTCCAACCACCATGATACCTCAAGGCAGTGTCCCCTCAAGACTTTTGAGAAACTATATCTGGCACCTAAATATTGAAATCTTGTAAAAAAGCAAGGTGAAGCCTCCATAAACTGGATTTATTATGCACGTCCAAAATATGCTCAACCAATTAGATACAGAATATGGAGGTCACTTTTCAACCTTGGTATTGAGGTTTTTAACTTGTTCTTGAAACATTTTTGCAGTGTTGTACTTTCATGACAGTATAAGGAAAGTTGGTTGTTTTAAAGGGTTTGTAACCCTTAGGTTCGTGACAATAACTGTTAATAATTAGTAAATCTTAGATCTGTTAGCGTATCGTTTGGCATTTGTTTAGCATATATCTTAGACCCTTGTATACTGTTTCTTTTTACACTTTATATTTTTGCTCATTTTAGGTGTGACTGGGACCTTGAGTACATAATTTCGTTCCACCTCATGTACCACACGTGATGTGAATGACAATAAACTTGAATTAAACTGGAACGTAATCTAACAGGTCCTCTGGATGGAGTCTTCTTGTTGCAACTTTTCATCTTTTTATCCAAAATACTTCTTCAGTCTAGACCAGAGCTTTTCAACAAAACTGCTCAGGGGGTCACAGTTTCACAGTTTCTGAAAGCCAACAGCTCGGGAGCCAGACACCCAGCGATTAAAATCATTATGTAAATAAATCAAAATTTACAATGGTCTGGTACCTTTTTTATTTTGTTCATTTTATTGCATTGAATTATAAATGCAATACCCAAAACTCAAACCCAGAATCAAAAAAAAAAAAAAAATTTGAGATTTATTTACGGGTATTTATTTATTTTCATTGAAGTGGGCTGGATTGAAGTCACCCACGGACTATTTCCGGCCCGCAGGCCACCAGCTGAATAGCCCTGGTCTAGACTGAAGAAGTGTTTTGGATAAAAGATGAAACGTTTCAACAAGAAGAACTCGTCCAGAGGACCTGACTTAACCTTGTTAGATTTTTCTACCTGGATTATTGAGCATGTATCAGAATATTTAGTTAAATTTGACATATTACAGTAACAGTCTAATGAATGGTGGAAACCAAGGATTCCCAGCACAACATTACTTAATGCATTGCAAGGCACTGCCTGCAGATCAGTAATGTAAAAAAAAATATACACTTTTAGAAAAGCTATGACTTCACCAATTGGCCAATAATCTAGCTCTTATTTAAAAAAACATGTTTGTTGTTCTTGAACCTCTCTTAAACCAACACATCTTTTAGTACAGATAGCACAGTTGCTGCCTAATGCATCCCAGCACCATATACTGTTGTAACAAAATAAAAATTTGCTATATGTATAGTAATCATGGTCTTATGGTTGGTTGATTGGTGCGTGAGAAATAAACTAAATATCTGAACCTTGAACCCCATGGATATTGCTTTTTATAAAACATGTTTGACTGAGGTCTCCATAGATGCACACATAAAGAAGTTATTGTTTAGATTTTTTTTTAATTGCTACTTCAAAAGTAAGTTGAACCAAAGAACAGTATTTGCTATTAGTTAAGGCAGAAATACCAAGTGCTAAAGATGTATGCCAAAATTAGAGAATTGTAAAGGCTGTGAAAACTTTGAGCCGTTCCATTTAAAATTGTAAAACAAAGCTTTCTATAAAAAGAATTGTAAAAACACTAAATTTAATAAAACAACGGTGAAGCCATTCTGCACACATCCCAAAAATTAAAACTTGAACTGAAAAGATTGAAAAGGCCACAGTAAGGCAGAAGAATGACCCAAAATGTAACAAAGGCACCAGTCCCACAGTCACTCAGGTTTAGATTTCCAAAGTAACATTTTACATTTGATCCAAAGTGCATGCTCATCCACACCAACCACCAACATAACTGGCAACATGAAAGCCTTTTTAACCCATAGTTTGGACATGTTTGGTCACACAAGACAGAGGAACAGGAGTGGGTTTCTAAAATGACTAATAAATAAATACATCTACAGTTGCTTTTCAAAAACTAAATTGTTCCCCAATTAAAAAGAAAATATCAAACTTTTGGAGTATTTTTTTGATTAGTTGAGGGTATGGTTTTGCAAGATATAAAAGGTTCATGAAGCAATATCAAGCAACAAGAAAATTCCTGGAGAAACTGATGGGGACTGCCATGGGTCGGTCATTTAAAATGTGTAATTTGACAGTACTATGTGTTTGGGTTCACTCTCAGCTACCACCACATCAAATTTCAGCCTAAAATGGCAAAACATCAATGAGTTAAAGTAATTTTGTCTTTTAAGCAATATGACCATCTTGGATTATTTTTTATTTATATATCTTTTTTGGATTCAGTATTGATGGGGAACACTCTCGGCTGTAACCTCACTAAATTTCAGCACTGTATGTGTAAAAATAGTTATAATTATTATAATTATAATTGTTATAGCAAGTGAAGTTAGGATGGCTTTATCGTCTAAAAAATATTTAAAATACTACTAAGTGTTGTAGCTAATTTACATATACTTTAGACAGTAAGATGAAATGTCTGCTCCTGTCTCTCTTATGGTTACAGTTGTATGTACAAAGTCTCTCAATGCACAGATTAGTTAAATGCACGCCTTGTTGTCATACATGCAAATCTCCTTAAAACTATTACATTGAAATAAGTAATTTTACATGTAATATTACTATGAGACACGTGTGTGTGTACAAGTATTCTTTATTGTAACTGTGTGTGCAGTGTTGCATGAATCTGCATGAACAAGTACTTCATCCCTGACATTCAACCCCCACCCCTCCATCAGTCCTATTAAACGTGATAGCAGGGTGCAGACAGACATCACATTCTGTCCTCTGTCCTTTCACTACGGGGATTATGTTATTCATTTGAATAAAATATCTGAGCTCACAAAGCATAATGGGCCCTGTGAGGAATTCAATCATCTCAGATAATCATCATTATCAATAATGCCAGTTAATTACCATAACAATGAGGAAGGTAATAAATGATTATGTCAAGGGAGAGCTACCAGGTTCGGGAAACAATGGAGAAAGAAATTACTTTCTCCTTTAAAAAAAAAAAGATCTGAATATCACTTCATAAATTTGTCCGTAATTTCCTTCATCATACATTGATGGACAACTGCCAAACCTGTTATTAATTTTCAGCTTCTTTTTGTTTGACTGATATAATATGAACTGTACAAAATGAAATAATTGATCTTTTTTTGTTGTTGTTAATACTAAGCTAAAACTAAAAATACACATGGACAATATTTTAATATAGTTTAAAACAGGGGTGTCTACTCATTGTTCTACGATTATATTTGTTGATAACATCACTATTGCTATCTCTTTTTCATTTGTCAACTTATAATGTGGAATGTATGTATAGCTGTAAGAGATAGAATGAATGTAAATTTGAAAAGTGTTACCACTTGTTGTTCATGTTAAAAAATTAATAAAAGCTTAGGTTAAAAAAACAAACCAAAAAAAAACAAAAAACAGGGGTGTGCAAACGTTCGTATGTAGACCTAAACCTTGAAGATGAAAGGAGTGGCGAGCCATAAAAAAGTGATTTAAATAAATAAATAAATAATGAAAAGTGTACATATTTTAGTGATTTTTTTTTTTTATGTAAAAAAAAAAATTTGGAGATTGAACACAGTTTACTAATTTTGGTGGAGAAGGTGTTCTAAATGACTGTAGATCCAAAACATTAAAAGTTTCATAAACAATAATGTTTGATTACTTATTTTTATAATTGAATTTATTTGATTTTATTGACTTATTGTAAAAATATTGTATTAAACTTAATATTGCTCATTTTGAGATTTTTTTTATCCGTTTTACTGTTATTTGATTTTATTGATTTATTGCTAAAATATTGTATTGAACTTAATATTTTACATTTTGAGAAATTTGTAATCTGTTTTGTTGTTAATTATTTTATTTGATTTTATTGATTTATTGCAAAAACATTGTATAAAACTTAATATTGCCCATTTTGAGCCTTTTTTTTTTTAATCAGTTTTGCAGTTAAACCTAAAAATTATTTAAAAAATGACCATCACTAAATTGGCAGAAGGTCTACACAGCAATCTCTTAAGCCTACAGGCCAAAATTATACCATCCTTAAACTGCAGTTGTGGGCCACACAAAATCACTCCAAGGGCCACAAATGGTCCCCAGGCCGCACTTTGGACACCTCTGGTTTAAAAGAAAAATGTGCACAGTAAAGCTAATAATTACAGTTGTAAGCTCAAACACTTACTATATGTTTAAATATAATTAATTGCTTCTGCATTTGGTAGTTGTATCTCTTTCTTGTTGTTAAACAATCAAAGGTAATGTTAACTTTTAGTACAATAATTTAACTTTAGCTTTTACTTTTTAGCTTTTGAATTAATGCTTTAATTTTTAAATGATGGCTCAGTTCTTTTGTTTGCATTGGATTATTTTCCACATCAACACTTAAAACTAATAGTTTGAACTAAAGGTTTATTAAAATTGATTATACAGATTGCTTGATTGAAGTAATGTATTCAAAATACAATTGTTAAAAATATTTCTTTAATAATTTAACTCAAATATATATAGCTAAAAATTACGGGAAATAATATTAAAATGTTTTAAAAAATGCATGGTTTCTGTAAAGTTAAGGCTTTTCAATGTTAGAAATTGGTCATATTTACTGCTTTGTTAAGCTGTTAAAACATTCAGTCTCTTTGGTCATTTGTTCAATAATGATTTTCCAGATCCATTCGCAAAAACTGACACAAAGCGTCAAAGTTTACATGTCTTTTTTGTAAGTCTGTTATTTGGTTAAAGTCTATTTTCGGTGACGGTAGCAGATTTTATAAGTCATTATGTCCGACTTTTCTCACATCGTGTAATACCACCATAATCATTTTTATACGTGGTTGCAGTGATTGTAAAAGTATAGCAACAGTGGTTAATATAGCTGAAAATATATTTTTCCACACATTTTCAGATTTTTGCAAAGCCAGCATTATATTCCTGAGTTTAATTGCATTAATATAACATAGCTGTCAGCTGGAGAAAACGTGAGATTTTCCTTCACCTGAGGACATGGTGGTCTTGCAGTCAGCACCGTTTGTCAGATGAAAAGCTGCATCATCAGACAAAAGTCCTTCTAGATTAACCATTTTTTTCATGTTTTTTGCTATAGTATACTGTATTGCATTTTTTTCATGTTTTGCTATAGTATATTGCCATAATTATTTTTTATACTGAGTTAGAATTTTGCAAGAAACAAAACTGCAGTGGGTTGTAACAGACTGAAAACCCTTTAACAAGGTCAAACAAAGTGCAGATACTCAGCTGCATCCGACTGCTTTCAAACAAAAAACAAATTGTTGTTCACTGGGTTCAAAACAATATCTGCTGCAGAAACTATTTTTCTGAGTTACCCTACAGGGAAACAAGTTTGGACCACATATTATTCATTTATTAAGAGAATTTGTCAGATTTGCCAGAGCAGTGACTGTGTCTGTATATTATCATGACTGCAGCAGTTCAGACTAGTGATGCGTTTGTTCAAAGTGACCTGTTTATGTCACCAGGTCCAACCCAATCACATTTCCATCATAAAATATTACATATACTATGGGGTAAATTGTGCCTGACACAGGTTTAGTTCATGTCACATCTGTGGAAAGCAGTGCCTTAATAAAAGGGGTTTTGTAAGCCTGGTGGTGCCAAAACATGCATCATGTCATTTTTTAACAACACCCTGTGGGTGTTTTGGGAACTGAAGAGAGCAAGTCCTGAGGTGTTCACTAGTTTTGTCAGTTACAAATGTGTGGTACCATCAACCCCTCAAACTACTCCGGTGTCAAAGTGCTGTTAGTTTCCTCGTGCACCAAAAGTTTTTAGTGAGCAACAAGTCTGAATGGAATACCTGTAAGGTTTGCACCTACAGCAGGGGTCTGCAACCTTTAT
Source organism: Hypsolebias antenori (assembly GCA_031762315.1). Taxonomy (NCBI): domain Eukaryota; kingdom Metazoa; phylum Chordata; class Actinopteri; order Cyprinodontiformes; family Rivulidae; genus Hypsolebias; species Hypsolebias antenori. The sequence goes on along the minus strand of JARVGS010001166.1, from coordinate 12,053,460 downwards.
GATCAAAAAAGCCATTTCTTCCCCTTTGCACACTAAATAAAAGATCAACTGGTGGCCCATGGGCCACTTCAAGCCTGTTGGAGGGGGATTCCCCAGCCAGTAGGTGTGATGTTATGAAACTATAATACCAAAGTATTATTAATATTTAATATGCAGGTAGTCCTCGGGTTACGACGGTCTCGTCTTACGACGTTTCGAGTTTACGACGGCATCTCCCTTATTCACGTTACGCGGTTACGTTCGGTTTTACGTCGGTTTTTACAACGGTTTTACGACGTTAAACGTCGTAACGCGGCGGCACAAGAATACAGTTACGCAGTGCAGCGGCGGAGGAATACGCACTGTACAGATGGGGACAGCGTTGCTAGCATCCCGGTAGGCCATTAGCTCTTCATTAGCCCTTCATTATGGCTCCCAAAACGCAAGGAGGACTCTTCTGATGGCAGTGCATCGAGAAAAAGGAAGGCCATCACCATGGACTTACATGGTTTACGCGCTTGGTAAAACAGGTACGTCACATTTATTTACGTACGTTCTGACTTACGTCAAATTTGGTTTACGACGCCGCGTGAGAACAGATCTCCGTCGTAAGTCGAGGGCTACCTGTACTTTTTAGGCATTTCATGCTAATTTCATCCTTTTTTCTGCTATTTCCTATTTGCTAATATCCACCTTCTGTGCTTCTTTCTGATAATTTAAACTTTTCATGCTCCTTTCAGCCCCTTTCTGCTTGTTACAGCTTTTAGTCATTATAGCTTTTTCAGCTATTTTATTTTGTTAATTTCAGCTTTTTTTCAGATCGTTTCAGTTTATTTTTAATTTTCTGTTTTTTATGTGTGTGTGTGTGTGTGGTAATCTCTTTCGCCTTTTTCAGCATTTTCTATACTTTTATTTTGTTTTTCTGCTGCATTCAGCTTTAACTTTCAGCGAATGCCAGCTGTTCAAATTCAGCTGGGATGACAGTCAGTGATGAAACCTTTTCAGCAGCGTTCAGCTGAAACCATTCAGTAACAAGCATTCACGCTGCATTTTTGAAGAAAATGCTATTTCTCTAGTTGAATTTGAAAAGTTCAGTTTCGTTCAAATTTGTTTAGTGGTTCATGAGTGGGGCGGCACAGTGGATCAGTTGATAGAGCTGCTGCCTCTCCGCGAGCAAGTCACCAGTTCAAATCCCAGTCCGGGGTATTTCTGGGTGGAGTTTGCATGTTCTCTCCGTACTGTGTGGGTTTTCTCCAGGTACTCCTGAGTGATGGTAGGATGGAGTGGGAGATGGATGATCAAGGTCTAGTCCAGTAGAGTGCTAGTTGCTCCGGTTGGTCGTGGTGACAAAAGAGTTGAGTCAAAAAACGAAGCTCTGGATTCACAGGTTGAATCCTCACCTGTCATAACCGAACAGGTCACTGGGGAGAAGGGAGGTCTGGGTTTCTCTCCTGGACCTGTTGCATCCTCAACCCGACCATGAACAAACGGTAGAAGATGGAGCTGGTTTATGAGATACTTTCCAAACAAACACTGTTGGAAGCAGTTACATAATAACCCATCTGGAATGGAAGCGGGTTGTAATTACCTTAACTGGAAACAAATAAAAATCCTCTTCATGTTTATGATTTTGTGCGAGGATGATGTTGGTGTTTAAAGGAGCCGAGTCCCAGTGCTACTTAATAATGGACCGCTGCAGCTGGTCCTGGTGGAAAACCATAGTCGTTTTTATTGATCCCCCCAGGAAGACGTTAACCTGAGCAGGGGTCAGCCACTAACCAGAAGGAGAACCAGCGAAGACCAGCAGGAAGTGATTCATGGGTCCTGCTGGTCTCCAGCTGGCTCGTCTCAAATGTCAGAACCTCCACAGACACGTCTCAGTGAATGTGTTGTGACGTCGAAATCGACTGATTTAATGAAAACAGCTGTTTATTCGTACGTTTTATACTTTTCAAAAACATTTACCTTTATTTACATACAGGAACACAACGGGCTCACAAATCTTTCTTTGTGCTACTTTTAGATTTTAGACAGCGCTTGTAAGTTTTAGCTAAATTGTTGGAACTTTTACCATTTCATTAACATTTTGCTACTTTTAAGGATGCTTCTTTGAAGCTGGGGTTCTGCTACGTTTACCTCTGAGCTAACGTTTTTCCACCTTTAGCAAACGTTCCAAGATTTTAGCTGTTGTTTCTCTACCTTTAGCTACAGCATTTAGATATTTTTAATATTTTGGTTGCATGTTGTTATTTTAATCTTTTAGGAAACATTTTATTACTAATACATTTTAGCTACTGTTTTTTTTTTTTTGTTTGTTTGTTTTTTAGAATTAGGTTAGCATTTTCATGTTTTTGACTAATATCTGACTAGTATTACTTTTAATCCAGCATTTTGTTACATAGCATTTAGCCTCTTTAAACTTTTAGCTAGCATTTTACTACTTTAAATTTGGAAATAATGTTTGCTTTTTTTAAGCTGGGATTTTGCTACCTTTACATTTTAGTCACCATTGATTCCGCTTTTAGCAAGCGTTTTTCTACTTTTAGCTTTCAGCTAGTGTTTTTGCTACTTTTGACTAGCATTTTGTTGTTTTTAGTTTTATCTAAAGTTTAGTTTATCTTTCAGATAATGTTTAACTACAACAGTACTGTACTGCATTACGTTTTAGCTATATTTAGCCTCTTTTAGTTTTGAGCTAGCATTTTGTACCTTTTAGCTAACATCGGTCTTGTATTACCTTTTAGCTAGAATTTTACTACATTCTTAGCTAGTATTTTGCTACTTTAAGCTAGCCTTTGACATATCATTAGGCACTTTTTTGTGGGTATACGGAAATTCCCACACGTTTCTAGTGGGTATACGCCAGCGTATCACGTAGATTACACCACTGCCGAGTTTACATATAC
>JARVGS010001166.1:12015439-12025713 GCA_031762315.1 Hypsolebias antenori | reverse complement strand
ATGACGTCATCGGGTGCCGTTCGTAAGTCCGGAGCGCCGTAGGTAGAGACCGCCGTAAGTCGAGGACCACCTGTATACACATACATACATACATTACAATACAATTCTATCAACACAGCTCCAATTTAATATTTTCAAACATACACAAATTCAGTGTACAGGTAATTGAATTAATATCATTGACGATGACATGTTCTACATCTCCCCAAATTTAGTTAAATACAAACTAATAGAAGTGTATTCCTTTTGATGTAAGCGGCATTGCAGCATGAAAACTAGGTTCTTGCACAGTTTAATGTAAACCAAGAGGAACTAGGCAAAATGCATCGTCTAACCATCAAACTGTTTCATGTAACTATGACAGAATTATAAGAAAGATTCATGTACTTGTACATGAAAAAATTATGCCTGGAAGAGTAATCTTTTATGCAGATTTTTTCTTAATAACTTGGGCTAACTTCAAAGGAGGATTAAATTAGACCAGTGAGTCTGTCAGTTTCTTCCACTGTTTGACTTGAGCACTCTGAGCCGCTTCCTCTCTCCAACTTCCTGAATGCCATAACAGCTCTAACATGTGGCCTGTTTCCTGACATTTTTCACACGTCCTCCTAACACAGCTGCACCTACTGTATATTTATTAAATGCACATTTGAAAATGCACAATTAGGAAACTGCAGGAAAACGTAGCATGAAAACGCTTGTTGGGAGCTGACCACACAGGACATAATCAATAAAGAGGCCACATGCTAACACAACTTTTAAATGAATACTGAGGCTTTCCTAAATCTACTACATGTATATCAAACCACTGACATCTTCAAATGCCACAAACTTCCCTGGAAATAGCACAGTCTCCCTTTAAATACGATTTACAACATAATACTGTCAAAAAGCATACAGATCTCTTATTATCTAGACGCACACTTGATTCCAACTCAAAAGTTTATATTTTTTAATTTGGAAGGACTTGACAGGCTTTTAAAGAGCGACTTCCTTATTGTGTGCTGAAACACATATATATTCTACTTTTCTTTGTAATCAACAAATTCTCTTTCTGTACTGTATTGATATTAATCATTAAATGACCAAAAAGGTCAATTTGAGGTCTGCACATTACACCATACTATATAAACTCATGTGACAAGGTATAGTTACATGAATTTATTAAATTTGCCTCTGTTGCAGACTTGCAGTTTGTACCAAGGCCATGCTGGGGCAAGGCAAATTTAGCTTGATCAACAAAACATCATGCACAGCTGTGAAGATAAACTTTTCAAACTTAATCTGTGTTAATATCTTTTAGATATAATGCTCTAATTAGCTTTGCTTGTACTGTAATTATATAAACAGGTCCCTTCTAGTTTGTTATAGCTCTTATGAGGTCAACAAATTTAATTAAAAAACTTCACTTTTTTTAACATACAACTTTTTTCCATGTTTGTGTTTATCTTTTCTTGATCTGTCTACAAATATTTAATAACATACACAATCTGCAGCCACCCAGCAGGTTTATCCATTCAAACAGCAACAGTTTTTTTTCCATTTCAACATGGGCCCACATGTCTCTCTTTAGAGGGAAGCATATCTTGATTAAAAACCAGGCTTGCAATAGCAAATGCAAATCACAGCCACGCTTTAATTTGCTGTTGTTAGTGATGCTCTAAATGACCAAATTAACTACTTTACTGACAAGTGAATAATTTGTTAACCTGCAATGCAGATGTAAAATGAATAATCTGCAAAAGTTGTAACTTGAATCAACTTTTTTTTTAACTCATTCAACTTTTATTCATACAGGTTGGTCTCTTTGAGCATTGAGGACTCATTTACAAGAGAGACCTGTTTTAAACTTTTAAGATTTGGAACAAAATACAATTATAATAAATAACTCATGTCTGTTAAAACAAACCAGATCAGTCTCTCTGATTAAAAATTTAACTAATCATAAAAAGATAGAGAGCCATAAAGCCACTGGAGGGATTGTGTATCTTTTCTGGTATGGGAACACCTCGAGATCCCCCAGAACGAGCTGAAAAATGACGCTGGGGAGAGGGATGTCTGAGTTTCTCTCCTGGACCTGTTGCCTCTGTGACCCGATTACAGATAAGCGGTAGAAGGTGGATGGATGGATGGATAACGATAAATCTTGGTATGTTGTGTGATGACACAACAATCCTCAGAATAAGACAAAGCACAGCAAGTGCAAAGTTCAAATTACTACAGCTTCAAGCTTCATTTGTTAACAGTTTGTTCTGTTCACTATTAACATGTTTACAAATCTAAATTCAAGTATTTTAGTACACATCCACAACTATGGCAATTTAATGTTGCCATCAAAAATTTACTGACTGATGTACTGAGCAAATAACTGGTACTGACAGAGAGCCAAACTATTTAAACCTACATTTGTTGCTGCTACAATCTATCCCGGCACACAGCTGTTGCATAACATCAGTGTTCCAGTTAAAACAGTATGATTTTCCACACGCTAGCAAACTCTGCAGAAAGAAACAAAGGTCCTGACATCAGCTCAACATGACTGCTCACAATAAAAACTATCAAGTAGCTCCATGGCAACACCACTCTAGAAAAGCTACTTCTCAGTCTCTGGAGTTAGAAAACATGACTATATCATGGAGTATATGAATGAGCATGAACTTTGATATTACCTATATTCAGTTTAATAGTGACCCATGCAACATGAGCCTCTTTTTTCAGTGCATGTCCACAGGCATGCTACTTGTATTGACTTTTAAAATTGCCTTTTATTAAACAAAATAGTAAATTGGTACTCAATGTAAAAACAGATTCCCTGCATTTAAAAACACTCCAAGTCAGACGAAACTAAACTGTTAGTACAGGTACACATGGCGTGATAAAATAATTTTGCAGTACAGTAGTCCCTCGTTTATCGAGGGGGATGTGTACCCTGAAGCCCCACGATAAGTGAAAAACTGCAAAGTAGGAATAGTGATGGCCACGCCCACTTCTCCGCAGACTGAAGCTATAACATGATGCAGGAGGAAGCTTAGGTGCAGCAGGTGCTAAATGATTAAAAAATTATTTCATATAAAAATTTCATGCCGATCGCGCGGCTCATCCATCAATCAGCCAATCGTGTGTTGTGTCCAATCTTATTTTGAAAAACCACGATAGAGTAAGTCTGTGATAAACGAACTGTGTAACAGCGAGAGACTACAGTACAGTATTTGGCACTGAACCCCCTTTTTCTTTTCATTTTTTCAAAATGAATTATTTGACAAAACATTTAAGCCATATTGTTATACAATATTTAAAAAGATGTATAAAGATAAAAGTAAACAATGATAACATTTTTAAAAACCACTTTAAAACATACTCATAAGATTGTCTGTTTAATCGTCATGTAGGCTGAAAATATGCACGGTCAAACATATACGTACTGCCCCATTGTAATCTGGACAGAGTAGGATGAGTCTTCTCTCATTTTGCAACGTCAGGGCATTTTTTACTCTCGTATACAAAGAGGGAATGTTTCTTAATGTCAGACCAGCTCCACTGAATTCTTTTAAATGAGCACCTTGCATTTGCCTGAAAGCAACGAATACTTCCATGTTCTCAAAAAAAAGGCTAAAAAACCACTCACAGGTTTTAGGATTGTTACAGTGTTAAGGTATTTGAATGTCCTTGACTATGCTGAGTATCTGCATTATGGGCCCATAGCCAAAAATCGTGTTGCTGTGATGTAATCGAGCCCAGTGACTTGTTGAGCAAACACACAGCTTTAAGTGTTTTTTTTCTCCAAAGCTTGGCTGGATTTTGCTGAAGGCAAATTAGAGGACTAAGAAAAGAGACACCCTAAACTAGGTCCGACATTCTTTTAGAGTCCTTTTAACCAATGAGTACTTATATTATTTTAGAAAAATATTTATTATAGTAATATATACTTGAACCTATAGTGTGCAGAATGCCAACTTACAAATGGGATTAACAAAAGAGGAGAAACTACGGCTCCACCCAGGGATGAATAATCGCTTCCTCCCTCGATTCAGAGCCACGTTGAGATTTTTGCAAACAGTTTGGGCTTCAGGAGAATTGAGCAACAAGGAACATAACCGCCCATAGGACTGCTCTATGAAACTAAAAGCAGTCATCTTACATGGACTGCTCTGAAGGGATTTGGTAAGCGGTGAAGTCATTTTAAACTTTGGAGGCAGGATATGCATAGCAGGCTGTCCTCACATGTTCTCAGAACAACACCCTGGCTCTGGGAGAACATGCCACACGAGTTCACTCTGGGATTTCCTGTCTGGCACTTATTATCGTCAAACTTTCCTCTGCCTTAACTTTAGTCTGAACAATTGGCAATTTCAAGTTTACAACACTCCACTCAGATAAACAGTATTTTTTTTTGTTTGTTTGTTGTATGTTTTAGAACAACTACATATACACAAAATGCAACAATAAACTTAAATTTAAGCAACCAAGATGTTAAATAATTCGTCCAGCTAGTCATGTGGTCAGCTTCTCCAGCTTTATTCTTTATTTTTTTTGTATTTCCATGCATCTTGGGTGATCCAGCGCCAAATGAATGCTTTAAATTGATGTGGTCGCACCAGGTATTTCAGTGCATCACCACAAACCTGCTGGACATTCAAATAAAAACTTTAGCCTATGTCAAACAGCCAAATGATAGCTTGGCTGCATTTCACCAGCAGGAAATCCCACTTTTTTGTTGTTTGTTTTATTTTAGGTACAGCATTATGATTAGTAAAAATGCCCACATGTCACAAGATAAACTTATTTTCATAGCTTTCATCAAATTCAAGATGTAGTTTCTGCATAAAAATCAAAACCCAATGTCCTGGCCTATGATGCAGTGGTACTGTGCAACAAAACTTAAAAAGGTCCTGATGCAATCACAGACAAGCTTAAAGAATAAATGAGCTCAGCCCTGTCTATTCCCGCTCATGATATAATCAGGAACAACAGAGGTAATGTGTCCAAGAATACATTTTTTCAGATTTAGGAATCAAACCGCTCCAACTACAGTCACCCCAAATAAATAACAGTAGCTGAGACTTGAAACCCCAAATATAAATGACTGAATTACATAAACATGTTTAATTACTCAATTAATCATAACGGCAAGACAGAGAGTAATGATAATTATTGTGCAACAAAGTTGAGTCCAGTCATCTGGATGGTTTCTTTTTTTTTTTTTTTTTTGAGACGTTTCGTCTTTCATCCAAAGGACTTCATCAGTCTGAGGAGTCACAACAAACTCAGTCCCATAAGTGGCTTACTCACATAGTGGGCCAACCAGTTTTATGGTAAGGTTTCTGGAGTCTGCCATCTCCCCTATCGACTCCTCTGAGGCAGCCATAGACAAAGTGGTTCATCGTTGTGGCTTATTGGACTGATGGAAGTCTTTTGGTTGAAAAACGAAACATCTCAACAAAAAAAGAAACTGTCCAGATGACCTGACTTAACTTTGTTGGATTTTTTTTTACCTGGATTATTGAGCATTAGCTTTGATGATAATCATTGTGCTCTTTGTATTTATTTATGACTATTGGTTTTATCTGTAATAGAAAGTATGGGAAACTAACCCATTTGCAATTCATTTTAAATTTAATTTGAATTTGAGACATGAACTCAAAACCCCACACTTTATGTTTCATGGCCTCGAATGGGGTTCTGTCACTAACTTTAGTGTCCAGTTCTAATCTCTCAACAATGTTTTAATATTCTATGATTAAAAAATATGTAGAAGGCCAAAAAAATAAATAAATAAATAAAACGTTTAGCTATGATCCCAGTCATGATCTTTAACTAGTCCATAAGCTAAACAGCAAAAATCTTGAGCTTGACAAACCAAATCTAAAACTTGAATCAGCTGATAAGGAAAGTGGTTCTGTTACATCTTCAGCTTGGTCCATGTCAGAGTTCTATGCATGTAGTCCTTGAGCTGATGTCAAGAACTTAGCAAAAGTTGACTACTGGAAAATGAGAAGTGACATCATGCAGAAAGTTTAATAGCATTAAAGTTTCCACACTAATCTCACCCACAAGCACAAGCACGTTTTTTTTCTCTTTAATGACAGAATTACTCACTGGCTACTTTCTAAAGCTGCTGACAGCATGGTGGCAGAGCTTTGTTCTTTACACCCTGTTTTAATGTGGCAGATGGTGGTTACAGATATGCAGGACAAAAAGATACACTTAACGCAGTCAACAAGTAAAAGCACCAACCAAGTTGACATTTTAAAAGTTTGAAGTACACACTTCATACAGCAGCCGCAACAAAACTTCAGCCACATTCATCAGGTACGATCATCCACACAGGATCTAAAAACGACACTCAAGATCAAGTAGTGATGAATAGGTTTGGCCCCTATCTGAACAGACTCGCTCCTCTCTCTACATGAACTCCGGCACCAGGCCATGCTGATGTTGGCACCATAAATGAAATAAAACACCAGCTGTTCCTTTAAGGTGTTATCTCAAACACACTGGTCGCAGGATGACCAAAGTTTTGCTTTATCAATGACACACACTCGCAGCGTTCATAAAACCACCACAAACACCACTGACACCGTCCACACAATAATAAGTCACCTAGTAACATTTCTGTGTACGTTGCACACGCAATATTTAGGTCCAGCTGTCACAACGCGAGTGCTCTTCAGAAAACTTTCAGGGAGAGAATTGATAAGGTAATCATGTGATCCACTTAGTGCCTTGAAAAAGTGAAGCACTCAGCGTAAAAGTAGATATTTTGCTCAACTCGAACTGCTATTAACCACTCAGTGTTGGGCTACATTAAAAAGTAATAACGCATTAATGTCTCGCTCATCCATCACTGAACAGAAATGTCCAGGTGCTGACAGCATGTTTACAGATGTTTTAACCTACAGAGCTGCTTATAGGATTTCAGGATGTGACTGTTCTCCCAATCTCCACTTCCATGCAACACCACTAATTCAAAATACATACCAGCTTTTTGTTTTTACCCTCATCCTCGTTGGACTTCTTTTTGGAGGGTTTACTCGGGTCTTCCCCACCGCTGGCTTGGTCCATTGTAGTTTGAAGTTCCGGAAACGCGTCTCCCCACAAAAAGTTAGGCCTTTCACAAAAGTCGCACGGGCAAAAACATCCAGGTTAGGTGTTTCCAAAACTCATTCCGTTCAAAAGTGGAAAAGCCGTGTGCTTCCAAACAGCATCCAAATGTTGAAGAGAAGGCTGCCTGATCCGGAGAGGTGTGGTCCTGTGAGTCCTGTTCTCTTCCCCCGGGGCGCAGCGGGTAAGTCTGTTCACAACACCGCTTTCTGAAAGTACAACATTGTGCAAACAACAATTAATAACTACCTCAGACGGAATAGCTGGGCGTTTCTGTGCACAAATTCACACGTGTTTCCCTGCGTAGTTGCTTAATATTTGGGGCATCTTGCAAGATCAGCTGTTTTCTTAACGGTTTCCTAACATGTAAACAAACGTGGCTAAAGTTAGCTAAAAACAATAAACGGCAGTATGAAAATGGAAGCAACGCATTCATACAATTAAAGTGTTTATTCTTTTACAGGAAACAAACTTACACGGTCTAACTTCTTTATGATGAAGTAACGGAAATGGCTTGACAGTCTGAACAAGCTGCGACCAGGACGTTTTGTAACTAACAATACGGTCATTTGTCAGCTTTAATAAAAGGCTGATAGACAAAAAAAAAAAAAATCACCGTTGTTCTCTGTGCTTGGGATACTTTACAGTGCTGGACACTTAGCCAAGCTAGCAATAAGCGAGCGCTACACAACAAACCTTGTTTAAGCTCAAACATTAAACACACTACCATATATTTCCATGCTGAGTAAATTGCAGCTCTGAAAATAAATTTAACGCTGAAGAAAACTCACAAATTTCCACCCGAAGCTTACCTTTTGCAACCGAGCTTGAACCCCAGGCCCACAAAAACCCGGCCTCTCCTACAATATGATTGGTCAACGGGGTTTGCCTTATTTGGAAAAGCCAGATCTTATTGGTCAATTTGACCAGCTGTCATTAGGTTGGTGTGGCGTCGAAGGGGCGGAGACTAATATGACGGAGAGGTCAGTGTGGTTACACAGTAAGGGGATGGGAAACAGTTGTAAGAATAGAGCAGTAAGAAATAAAAGGCTGACTGTGTATGAGTGTGTTATTGTTACATAGACTCGCGATCTCTGCGTCAGACTGTGATAAACAAGCAGTGTCTCTAATTGCTTTGCTATTTGGTGCCAAATTGCTCAATTTATGTTCTTCTGCTAAGGAGAAAACAGCTTTAAATTCTTGCAAAAAAAAAAGTGAAATAGCTTATTTGGTGGTTATTCCTTATAAAAAAGTATTATCCCAGTAACTAGATGGAGTATGTGTCTCTGCAAATCAACAAAATTAGGTCTAAACATTGGTACTATTGACATAAAACAGGTTATAACAGAATGCTGGTATATTGTCATTCCAGACATGGCAAAATAAAGAACAAAAAAATAAATAAATAAAAACTTATTTCTGTTCTGTAGTTCTGCAGTGATCGACTGAAAAGAAATCCCGTCGTTTATTCTTTATATAAACCTTGGGATTGAAAGTATACAGACACTTCTAAGAAATATAGGATCACTTGAAAAATAATTGTCCGGTAAAGCTAAACCTTCATTTGCTTTACATTTGTGTAAACAGATTTGTATCAAAGCTGTTAAGCATATTAACCCCTTGGTAAATTACAATAAATAAATAAATAAATTATTTGTTGTAATTAACTTAATTTTGATGTATTTTGCATTAAACCAAAACTATTATCAAAAAAATGTATTGATGTGTTGCTGTTGTTTTTTTTTTTATTATTTATTTATTTTACCAAACAGCCAGTTTGGAATTTGCAGGATGTTGTTTGACATTTATAATTGTGACATTATTTTGCGTTAATGTTGGAACCCACATGCAGACTGATCACAACAAACTCCAAGATCAAGTGAGTAAAATAACATTTATTTAACAAAAGCAAAAGGGAGTTGACAGGGCAGTCAAAAGCTTACTTTGTTGGAGAATGACAAGACAGAGCAGGTAAAGATCATGCCACTGTGTGAGGGATAGTTGATGCCTGGATATCAGGGGAGTGAAAACACAGAATACATACGCTAATGAAACGAGTGGGAAACACCTGCAGTGATTAGGATTCACGTCAGGTGTGCAAAGGAGCAGAAACATGAAGGAATATAGAAATACTGGAAAGATGCAGAAAGACACAGCACAGGCAGACATGTCTCATAACACACTGCTCCCCCAAAGGGATGGCACCTGACATCCTCAAAGGAAGAATCCCACATGACTTGCGTGGGAGTGAGGACGAAACAGGACAGAGGGCACAAGGACCAATGAGGGAAACAAAGAAAAACTGGCAGGTAGAAACCTAGGAACAAAAAAAAGGACAGAGCACCAACCCCCAAGAGTTCAGGTGGACGGCCAGGAGGCTGTCCATCCTTGGGGGTGAGTTCAGCAGAAGGTGAAGAGACTTCAGTGGCTGCAGCTGTCGTAGGGACTTCAGGGGCTGCAGCTGGTGTGGAAACCAGAGATAGGTTGTCGTCTCCGATGCCCATGGAGAGGCTCGGAAGAAACAGATCGTCATCTCCAACGCCCACGGAGAGGCTTGGAAAAAGCATGTCATTGTCAACGACGCCCACGGAGATACAGGAGTGTGAGTCAACGTCACCGATGCCCACTGAGCCACAGGAGTATGGGTTGTTGCCCCCAAGGCCCACAGACATACTTGAGTGTGAAGAGACATGGCCAAACCCTGTGCAGACAGAAGAAGGTGGTTTTGTCTGCTCCCTCGGCTGCGGCGGGCTCGGCTGCTTCATCGTCTGAAGAGGTATGTCTGCTTCATGTACTGCAGGAGGCGTCACTGCTTCAGGGACTGCAGGAGGCATCACTGCTCCAGGGAATGCAGTTGGCGTTGTTGCTTCAGGGACTGCAGTGGGTGTTGCTGTTTCAGGGACTGCAGGTGGCGTAGCTACCACAGGAGCTGCCAGAGGCATAGTTACCACATGACCTACCAGAGGCAACGCTACTACAGGAGCTACTGAAGGCGTAGCTACCACAGGAGCTGCAGGAGGCAAACCATCTCAGTCTGGCCTCTCTAAGTTTCTCTCAGTTGTTCAACCTGTGCTATACCTTTGATGATCTCATTCCTAATCTTACCCATCCTTGTCATTCCTAAGGAGAACCCCAGCATCTTCATTTCTGCCACTTCCAGTTCTTTCTCCTGT
>JARVGS010001166.1:11968085-11982106 GCA_031762315.1 Hypsolebias antenori | reverse complement strand
CCAAATGTTGTTGTGTTTTGTTGTTTTTGTTGTGCTTTTCCAAATGTAATTCATTTACACCTTAGGGCCACCGTAAAAGAGAGACGTAATCTGAATGTTTGCAGCAGCACTTTGGTCGTCATTGCTCTGTTTGATTATTCTTCAGATTGTGCACTTCACTGTTGCAGAGGTCCAGACAATTCAGTCCTGTAACAGATTATATACTGCTACTAATAATATTACTAGTAATGTATTACTAATGATATGTGTATACTAATCCAGTGGTGGACAGAAATGAAGTACATTTACTTGAGTACTGTAGTTAAGTACATTTTCTGAGTATACTTTACTTGAGTGTTTTTGTTTTTAGTAACTTATGACTTTCGACTCCACTACATTTCTAGGAAGCATCTAGATTTTTTTTTTTTTTTTATTAGTTTTGTAATCCACTTTTGTTTTTCTTCCCTTAAATGCAGTTGGCCAGTTGTTAGTTCAGGTATTATGCTAAATTCATCTGTGCAGAACATTCATTGATTTGTAAAATTCTATGTAAAGTATGGCAGAACTTTCAGTTATCTGTGTTACTGTTTCCTCTCCTGTGTTAAGTTGTTGCTGTCAACATATGCACTTTTACATGCAAACAGTGCGGTGTATGAATACTGAAGCTGAGGAAAAGACCAAATGTGAAACATCTGTTAGGGTTTCCATGACTTTCCACAAACATGTAAAATGCAGGGAAGATATTATCTGTAGTTTATAGGTTTTATTAAGGCATGTGGTGTTCGAGTGGTTCAACATGTCAATACATCATCAGGTGGTTTCAGAGTTACAAGATTCTCTGAAATCACACAAAACAATACAGCGATGCACCGATATTAGAAAATAAAATTTGTACTTTAAAATACAAGTATTTTTAAATGCATGTACTTTTGACTACTTAAGTATTTTCACAAGTAAATACTTCAGTACTTTAACTTGAGTGAAATTTTGACTGAGTAACTTTTACTTGTAGATGAGTAAAATTTGACCACAAGTATCAATACTTTTACTTAAAGTACTAGAATTGAGTACTTTGTACACCAATGTATACTACGAATAATAAATAATATACTAATAATGATAATAAAACATACACAACACAAACAGTTTTAAATACAATAGAACTATTTTTAAAGTATGGTTTGCTACTGTTTCTTGTTGTGAAAACTGTATTGAGGGGGGAATTTGCCTTTAGCAGCCATTTTTTTTTTATTTCAATTTGACTTCTAGGGAATATCTGGGGACCAACACTTGGTGTTTCAGACCCATAAAGCAAAACAACAATAGTCTAATGTGTCAAAACAAACAAAGCATGTCTGTTAATAACTGCTTCAACAATTTAATTATGCTAGAATAAAAGCAAATTATAAAACCAGAGCTATTACAAATAATTGTCCTACTTATTCAGTAATATGTGTTACAGATAGATCAGCTTTGTGGTAATTTGATGACAATTAAGTAGTTTTTATCCATTTCAGTATAAAACAGTTGGTCGATTTTGTGTCTGCCTGAAGATGGCAGACCAGCCCAGGTAATAACATCGCAAAGCTTTACTGCTAAACCAGAAACAATAAGGCTGTTTTTTAATTATATCTTAGAGAAAATAAACCTAAAACAATATAAACCTAAAACAATATAAACCTAAAACAATATAAGCCTAAAACAGTATTAAAGGATAGTAAGTTTTGAAAGGACGTCCAAAAACAACAACAAAAAAAAAAAAATTGTGTGGTTTTGCTGTTAAAACACCACCTATTAAATGTAAAATATTACAATCAAAGTGACACATGCTGCACAGTGAAACCCCACAGAACTCCCACTGCTTCTGTAAACCTTGTGATGCAGATGATAAATTCATGATATAGCAAATCTGACACAAACTGCTGCGTTGAAAGTTTGAGTGTTTGAACATCATTAATTTTTTTCATTCTTTTTTCAAAGGCACATCTTGATTAGCAACACCATGGCACCTGAATCTGTTTCCCTGAGTGACATTCCTGATTGTCAGGTGAGGTTTTTGCCACAATCTTTGCTGCTTTCAGATGGCAGTATGGTTGTAGCATTTGAGATATAAATATGGCCTCTATGTTTAAAAAGGTGCATCATCTTCATGTTTGCAAAAGATCTAAGAGAACATGGACATGTGCAATGAGACGTCTTTTTAGCACACAGCCCTCAAACCGTTCTCCACAGTAATAAAGCATCATGATAAAAGCTATTTAACCTGGTCTCGATGCATGCATCTCTGCAGAAACGCACAAGTCCTCACATATTATTGAGCGTGCATCAGGATAAACCTCACATAGGAAGTGATAACAGGGAGACTGGCAGGCTGTTGAAGGATCTTAGAGCTGACTTTGATCAACAGAGTGAAAGGAAGTGCTGAGAATTACGACCGGGACACCGAGTTGCTTTGGGCCATTTGCATGCATATGTTTGCATAAACATGGGCATGTGCAGGATGCATGCATGCCCCTGCATTGTAGATTCATTGAGCTGAAAGACAAGTTTGAAGAAGCTGTCAGAGAAGAATTAGGGTTGCCCTACATACAGAGTGAAAAAAATAAAACGCCCCACATGCCTCTCATCTGGATGGAGAGACACTGCTCTCATCTGCATGACAGATTTTACCACTTTGATAAAATGATTTAAGCTGAACTGCTGAGGAGGCAATAAGTAATCTCAATTGGGGGAAAATAATTAATGTAATAATCCTTACTGTATTCTACACCTCCAATATCGTAGGAATGCCCTCATGATGATTCCTTTCATTTTTACCTGGAGCATGAAAACAGACATGATGATGTGGCAGCAGAGAGTAAAGGAGAAGAAGGTGAAGGAATATAAATGCGGCAAGCACTTTCATCCAGTGCACTTTGTCCCAGCTATCACTTCTTATCAAGACAACCTATTGAACACATCCTCCAACAACAAGCTAGTGAAAAATGTAGAAACAACCCTTTTTTCAAAATTCCTTCACTTCTCGTAAGACTGCATCAACTCAAAGTGCAACGGTTCAAGTGTTGACAAGGCAAAAATATTTATAGACCTGGTGAATGGTGGGGAGGCAAAGAGGCAGGAGGCTTCCCATGAGAACATAAGACATCACACACCCACATTTTGAGAGACGAGACAGGTACCACCAGAAGGAGACATGGAGCAGCATGGACAGGCAGAGGTGAGACTGGCAGCCTGGTTCTGTGAGCGAACAGGACAGAAACATCTGGTCAAACTGTGGCAACTGTAAGAGGAAAATCTGTTAGTAGCCTGTACTGTGAAAAGAATGGGGTGAGGTACGATGCTCTAAAAGTTTATCACCCTGAAAGTGTGCTATTGGGAAAAAAAAAAAGATAATTAGAAATTGTAGAATGCTGCTTAAAAGAATTCATGTCTCGTAAGTCGGTAAGTGTACTAACACATTGTGGGAGTTCCTGATTTTCCTGCTGCTCTGAAGACACCAGATGGCTCCAACAATTCCACACCTGAAGATAATCTCCTAAACAAGACGCCAGGAGTATAAGAGGCAGTAGATGACGTCTCCTCGCCGCTGGTGCATTAAACCTGTCTCTGGTAGTTGTGCTTCTAGACTTTGGTGTTCAGTGATCTTTGAGAAAGACTTACCTGTGTTCCTTTGCTATTGCAGCATCTCTCCTCATGACTTATTTGTGCCTGGACCTCTTTGAAAAACCCCTGGAAATATTTGGTCTCCTCAGCTGCCTTCCACACATGCACTCCTAATCTAGAGTAATCAGAATGATTTTATTATCCTTGTGCAGTGAAGTACAACAAAATTACTTTCCGTACATCTGTCCTAAAGATGGACAGAAGTGTACAGGGGGCTGTAGCTTCTAAGATGTGCTGCCCTTGTTGCTTAGATAAGAAAAGGGGGAGAAAACATAAAGAGAAAGGTATATAAAAAAAAAAAAAAAAAAACTAAGACTGAAATCTTCCTACAGTATCATCCTCCTCCTGAAAAGATATAATCTAGCACAGGGATCTGCAGCCTTTACAATCAAAAGAGCCATTTTGGCGCCTTCATTCACCAAATTAAACATGTCTGGGGCCATAAAACCTGCTGAAACTGTAATTATCAACTGATGGCCCATGGGCCACTTTAGTTTTGTTGGAGGGAGATTTTCTGGTCAGTAGGGATCACATTAAAAAAGTAAAAAATATATAATGATTTTAAACATGTATATTTTTACAATTTTAGACAAAAGAATACACCAGATTCTTGTAAAGAAAGTGGAAAATACTTAAAAAAAAAAAAACGTTTTAAAATTAAAGTATGAACTATGTGGACCTGTTATTTTTTTTAATTGTGGAAAAATTAAGTACCGGTTTACTGCTTTGAAGAAATGAAACAAAGTTAAAGAGAGTATGTTTTATTCCTTATGTTAGTGCTATTATTAACACATTTGCAAAAGAAATGACAGTAAAACTGTTAAAATCAGCCATTTTTGTTGCTGTTGGTATAACAACCTATACAATTTACCGTAGTTTTATGCTCGTTTTGGTCAAAGCTTGAAAGAGTCCCTGCAGAGGCACCAATGAGCCAAATGTGGCTCCAGAGCTGCAGGTTGCAGACCCCTGATCTAACACATGTCCTTGCTCCTCAGTGTTCCTGAAGTGCCTAAGTGTGCCATTGTGCCATGTGAACAAAATCACTTTCAATTTATATTCAGTCTTTAAGTTTGTTCACTCCTCAGTCTTGTATTCAGTTAAACTTAACAAACATGCATTAAAACTATTACACGTCTCTGAGAAGTAAGCCCAGTGTTGCTGTTCTATTCAAGGCAGTTCAGAGCATAGATACCGTTTCTTATTCACTAAAGCTCAAGTGAAGATGGCCATTATGAGTCCACACTGCCCAGTTTTTCTTTCATCATGAAGCAATGTGGCGAGCTACACAAGGCTGCTTCCACTCTTAATTATTGTTGCCCCATTTTTCACAGTTGTATAATAGAGGCTTTGGGGAAAAAAACAACAACATTAAAGCAACACAAGAATCCACAAAGTCTTCACTGACCTAGAAATTCAGACTTGGAACAAGAACAAATCAGGTACAAACACGTTTGAAGTCGGATACTAATTAACCACCAAACGGGCCACGCCAGTTTGAGTAACACCAGCCACAAAAAGCAAACAAAAATTAAACCTGGGTGTTTCAAACTTGCTGACTTGGACTCCTCTTTGTTTATATTGAGAATCAGGAGCCATTTTATGCTCTGCAGTTAAAATAAAATCATTATCTTTTTGATTTGTCAATATTCTATTTTCCTGACTTGCTCTCGACGAAGGCGGGCGCATTTCCTTCCCGCTCTTGCTTCCCTCCTGCTTTGCGCTTTGTCCTGTGAACCTTATCGGAGCCTCTTTTTATGTATCTTTCGCATTGTAAATTATGGATCTGGTCAGTTGGTCTCTCAATGCAATGGATAAATTTTTCTCGATGAGAAGATAGGGTGAAGGACAGGACACTTACAGCTGGATACACAATGAATTCCTGGGGGCAGTGGAAGATCATGTGCATGTCAGTATTGTTGGTTGAGGATGTAGAAGACATGTACATAATTGGATTTAGCAGCTGTTCCGACCATTGTGAGGCTGCTCGGTTTGTGTGAAGGAATGCGCCGTGCGGCGAGCACTCAGACTCAGATGCTGTGTGAGCTGAACCATAAGCTAGACACAATTTCTGAGAATTGCAGGCCACTTGCGGCTCCTGAAACTCACTGGTGGGAAGGAATCAACCTTGGAGAAGCTACAAGCTTGGCCTGGCGGTGCTGACCACAAAATTTGGCTGTTTGAAGTCACCATTGAGACTTACCAGTAGAACTACAAGACAGACAGAAATTAAGCAGAGTCGGCCTGACCCAAAATAACTGTTGTTATCTGCATCTGGCTCCCCCTGTGTTGGCCTTGAATTACTATCTAACTATCTAAAATTTTCCTGGATATAATGTGAATAAGAAGCTCTGCTTCTCTACCCCCCAAACCCTGGTCCCTTCCCGAGGACATCTGTAGACCTGTATCAGAGTTGAGTTGGCTGAGCCGGCTGATACACACTGCATCATCTCTTATCAGGACTATGGAGACTATCTGGCAGTGTCCACGGACAACTCACCATCTTAGTTGGCTTCCTGTATGATGCCATTAGTATGTTGCTGTTTCTGTGGTAATTTTTTTCTTTTTGCAACTTTCACACTGTGACCCATCAGGACACTGTGAGATATGATTTTTTAATACCTCCTCTCTCCTCGTGTTTCTCTTTTCCTTATCTAAACTAAAAGGGCAGTGCCTCCCGAGGCCGCGGCCTCAGTAACCTCTGTCTACCAATGTCTGTTTTTTTACTTCATTTTTATTTTTTATGTTTTTCTCGGACGGGGTGTACTGATATGTAATTTTGTTGTGCTTCAGTGCAATAAACAATAAAGCTGATTCTGATTCTGTTGATGAAAAAGACACCTCTAAAGTTTTCATGAACTTGCTCATTAAGACTAAAAGAAAATGACAGGTCAGGGTTAGTTTGACAAATTTCCACTCCCTCTGAGCAGTAAAACAATCTACTTATTGATTTTCTTTCCCCTCTTTGCATGAAAAGTAGAATCAATACAAACATTGTCAATGACTGTAGTCTAAAGAGCTCCCATTGTGGCACATATTAAGGTGGAATGTTTAGAACCTGTTAGACTTTTTTTTTTCATTTATATTCCTATTGAAGACTTGTTTTCTATTGTGAAGCTTTATTTATTTTTTTTTTTAACCAACAAGGATGATTGTAAAATACATAGGAGACTTCTTTTTGTTTGTATTGCAACTCTACAAATCCTCTTGTGAACTAAAATACCAACTGTTTCACTATAATATAACTTTTAATTTGAATGTATTTCAAACTTATCCTGGGGAATAAGGAATTAAATTCCCTGAACATTTTTTTCTCTTAGCCCACTGTGCTCTTCTTTAAACCATCTCTTAGTAGCTCAAAGTAAAAAAAAATATATATATATACAGTATATATATATTATATTATTGTACAGTTTGGATACGTTGCATATTTAGATGTTAAGTTTATCACTGGGGTTTCCTAAGATGGAAAAATGCAACAAATACACATGAGCTTTACATATGTTAATACTTGGGGATATTTTAAAAAAATAAAACTTAAACATAGTTATAAATTTCATGTTTAAAGTTTTCAAACTTAACTCCACACTGCTACAAGCACACACCTCCACCCCACACACACTTGACACCTTTGACTAAAATAACCTTAAGACAAGAACTCCAAGGTGAAAGTTATATTTGGTGAATTTCAAATCACAAGATGTCAGCGTTTGCACTTGCCAGGAACAGCCTGAGATCCCTTTTTGGCAAAGAAGGAAGCACAGCAACATGAGACAAGCCCTTGAGATTTGCTTAAGTTTGAAAGGAAGCCATGTTTTATACTTGTGTATTTTTCTGCTGGGTTATTTCCACTAAACCCCTGGGTAACAAAAAGTGAATAAAGAGGAGGCACAGTTCATGAACTGGGATTACAATGTGCAGGAGGCTTACCTCCATCTTTTTACCATCTTCCTCAAATATATGTTGCATTATAAAGTTGGATACCAACAGTGTTTGTATATAATCATGTGGGAAAAACTCCAAACTGCACTCTTATCTCGAACGTCTCTCTGACTATATTCCCTGAACAGCAGAACTTTGCAAATGTTATTTTGGCAGGAGAAAGCAGAACATTTCCACAACTATTTACAAATTATGTCTGCGGGAAATGAAGATGGATGAAGAAAACAATTTTAAATAGGAAGAAA
Organism: Hypsolebias antenori; assembly: GCA_031762315.1. Lineage (NCBI taxonomy): Eukaryota > Metazoa > Chordata > Actinopteri > Cyprinodontiformes > Rivulidae > Hypsolebias > Hypsolebias antenori. The sequence continues at coordinate 11,974,280 of JARVGS010001166.1, read as the reverse complement.
AGTGAACATAGAGGAAAACAACAACATACGGTGTTTTCCAAATTAAACTACAAAACGAGTAACCTTCATTCGGTTAAAATAATCTTTTTAACCTTGTGTTACAGCACTGAAAACAGTACCATGGCCCTGAGGTATAAATGAACAACATTTGAAAAAACAGAATTACATTAAGTCAAACCAGACGTGTTTTTTTTTTTGTGTGTGTATTTTTAAAAACTTTATTAACAACATAAAACAGAACAACAGAACAATGTACTGTATAGTGCACGCACAACGGAGTTACATTTAGCAGGCTAAGTATTACTAATGTCACGCCACTAAAAACAAAAATGTAAAACTAAAATGTACGTCAACAAAACAATTACCTTGAAGATCCTGCCGAGTTTTTCCAGCGTCATATTTTCTTCCTTAAGCTTTTTTAGTATTGCTCTCCCTAGCCTGCTAACTGTACCTCTGTTGTGTGTGTACTGTATCTGTTGTTCTGTTTTATGTTGTTAATAACGTGAAAATTTAAATAATTAATGAAAAAAAAAAAAAAACACATACGCAACCACACCCACAAAACAAAACAAAACAAAACAAAACAAAACAAAAAAAAAAAACACCAGTTTTGGTTTGGCCTAATGTTCTGTTTTTTCAGATGTGATTCTGGCCACTTCCACTTTTGCTTTATGTAATTCAGTTTTTTCAAATGTAATTCTGTTTTATCAGATGTGATTCTGGCCACTTCCGCTTTGGCCACTACCACTTTGGCTTAAAGTAATTCTGTTTTTTTTTTTTTTTTTTTTTTTTTTTTTTTTGCTTTTTTTTTTGTGCATTTTTTGAAATGTATTTCTGTTTTTTCAAATGTTGGTCATTTACACCTCAGGGCCACCGTACAGAAGTCTTGTAATATGACTGTTTTCCACAATCTTAGTTTTCTCTAATTATTAATCACTTGCTGCCTTAGGTAAAGAGAATAATGTTTTAGCCAATGTGTGGATGCTCATTTGTCTGTAATGTTAGCAAAATATGTCATGAACCAGTGGGCAAATTTCAATGAAACCCTCACCAAAGTAATCATCAGATGTGCATCCATAACTGGCAACGTTTTGGAGTCTGTCCCTTTTAGGATGGCTGCCACAGGTAAGCAACCTTAGCAAACAGAAACATGGCTATTACTCGGCCAGTTTTACAGATGCTAAGCTAACATTTGGTGTGATGGCAGCATTGTTTCCAGCACTACACATCTTTGCCTAAAACTTTAGCAAAAACTGTACGAATCGGCACATACTTTTAACAAAATATTTCATTAACTGTTAATGTATCCTATAATGAAACACTCAGAAATTAATTATTTTATAGCTTATTGAGGATTGAGTAACTTTTGGGGTCAACCCAAGATCTTTTTTGACATAAGCAAACCCCAAAATGGCTACAAATCAGTAAATGTAATGTTTCAAAAAATTGGTGTGGATAGCTAAGAGTTATCTCAATAATATACCTTAATTGCTAACGTGTATTTTCATACATATTGCATGAGAACACATGAGGACATTTACATGGATTGCCTTGAACAGACTTTGTAAGTGTCACATATCTGAGTGAATGGAGGAAGAAGGGTGACACTTGCTCCTCACTTTACAATTTTATTATTTGTTTTGCACTCATTGAAGCAGGGCACCAGCCGGTCGGTTTACTGACCAGAAACAACTGAATTCATGTATTTACCCTTTAATAAGAAGTACTCAGTCATTGAAATGGAATCTGTTAATTACAGGGACTTCTATATTGCACCACAAGAAATGAATATTCATCCAAATGAGGAGACCAAATTTGTCTTTGAAGTTTTGTTGCAAAAATAATTGATCAAAATAAGAATAAACAAACAAATTGAATGACAAAAATGATAAAGGACAATAATTTAGAGAATAACTTGCTTGCAAAGTAGTAAAATATTTCTTAACAATGATTAACAAGCTAAACAATAACTAGCAAGTCATGGAGTAAATTATCTTTTATCTAAGGCTAAATTATTAGCCTTAGATAATAATTACTAAGGAATTATTTTGGCTTTAATGCACACACAGATTTAGACAAAGTTTAACAATCTGATAAATTGTTTATTTTAGAATTTGATTGAGGGATGTTATTTAATGTGACCAGATCTAGTCATTTGTTATCACTGCAAGCCAGGAAATGATTGACCAAGTTGCATCAGCTAAAATGGCATAACCAATCCTAAAGTGGTGCTCATGTCACCAGATCTCAGCTCCTTACCCGGTCGGTTTGAGGGCTCGAGTTCACTCGTCTTTCCGGGGTTTTGCTGTTGGATCAGACCAGGATACACCAGGAGGAGAGGACTCGCCAGGCACTGCCCAAGGTAGCCGCAAGCCACTGTGACTGCGTCCGGGGTTACTGAAGAGGCAGCTGATGAGAAGGTGTGCAGGCGATGGGTGACCTTCAGCCTTCTCACACTTTAAGCCCTAAACTTGAGCTTGACATCAGGCGAGCACTTCAGGATGGGGAAAACTGAACTCAAAAGTGTCACACAAAGAAACTTGGTTTGAACTATTTAAGTGTTTAGTGGACCTTTGTGATGTTATGACTCCCGTTTGGTGTAAACCTCTTTGTTTATTAATTCTTAAAAGCATAAAAGACAAGAGTTAGCATTACTCAGACTGTAGCTGACTGAGTTAAAGGACAGTCAATATGCGAAAACATCAGACAGTATTCAAGTCAAAAGAAACTTTAAAGAAAACAGTTTTGTAGTAGGCAACCTAAGGGTCAGAGGTCATAGCCAGGGGAGCACATCTTTGTGTTATGTTAGCATAAAATGATCACAGGTTAAATCTGATACGAAAAGCAGTGGTCAATATACATTTTTTCATTTGTCTATCCCTGGGAAAGACACTGAACCCCTCATTGCCTCGATGTGTGTCCCATCGGTGTCTGAACGTGAGAAGCACTGATTATTCTTTGTATAGATATACTGTAGTAGAGTGCTGTATGAATGGGTAAATGAGGACACAGATTGTAATGTAAAGCATTTTGAGTGTCTTGATGAGATAAAAAGGTGCTATACAGTCCATTTACCATTTTGACAGTTGTGATACTGCACATAGTCATTCTATTTAGTTTTTTTTATCTTTTACTTTCAAAACTTGCAGTCCTTTGTGTACTGATTCTCTAGTATCTTTAGGCCTCAGCAAACCCCCCATTACTTGTTCCTCAGTTGCCTCTCTGTTATGGGAGTTATTTAATGAGAAAGTGTTCATCACAAGGGATGGGTAAAACTAAAACAAGCTGAGTTGATGTTTCAACGGAAGGGCACCGATGACGAGTCTCTAATGCATTCCAAAGGGAATGTTGACTTGGCTTTTCTCAAGCTTGGGGACACCTTAAGTACTGCTGTTGTCCTCACAAAGTGTGGCTACGATATGGACAAATCAGAGTCAGAGAACACGACCCCCTCGGGCTTTCAGTCTTTTGAGGACTCACAACTTTCAGTGAGTATAATTTAATAACTACAGTGTTACATTTGAAGCAGCTGACACAAGACTTTTGCTATGTGACTGAATTTAAGTCTCTTGGGATCTTTTCCACTGTTTTATCGTCACTGAACCAGAAGTTATGTATAAATTATGGCAAACTTGTCAATCACAATATAAACCAGCCTTCATGCTTCATCTGTGTTTAAGTTTTTACTATAATTAAATTAATTTAAAAAAAAAAATCACATTTACCAAGTAAAGCAAAATACAATTTCATATTTAATTTTGTCATACAAAAAACAACAACAACAACAACAACAACAACAAAAAAACATTCTTGATTAGTTATGTATTTGTGGATGTGGTTCATCCCTTTATTTAGGTGATTTTTTTGGTGTGTGGGGGGTGGGGTGTTAAATGATTCACAAGTTCCCATTTTTCAAATGAGCCATCAGAATTTATATTTTTTTATCAGCTGGTGTCCCACAAGGCTCTGTATTGGGCCCCAGTTGTGTTAAGTATGTTAAAATCTTATTACTCTTTCAAATGTGAGAAAATGGATTTCTGAATACCAACATTGTTAGTATTAAGTAGATTTTTTTTGTTCAAATTTGTCATTTTTTATTTGACATTTGCTGTGGATTTATATACATTTTTATATATTTATATGGTTTTATTAATATAGCAGTCTGCTTTATATACTGTTCATCTATTGACAATAACACTTAAAGGTTAATTTTTATAAACAAGTATAGATAAATTACAAAATGACACACTATAACAGGTGGTTGAAAATGATTGTGATGCTAATTATGAATGCTAAAAAACAAGAAATAAAATACTGTAACTACTACAATGACTCATCCACTGAAAATATGGCAAACAAATAAAAAAGGATCACTTTTATCACATCAAAGTTAATAATGCATTTTAAGAGACAGTTTATTTCCTTTTCTTTTTTACCTTTACAAACCAAGAAACCTATCCAAGGAGTCTTAATGTCAACCATCTTCAAGCTGTTGTACGAAATGGGGCTCTGATTTCTGATAAGCTAATAGTGACATACCTCTGTGTGGCCTGTCTCCTAACAAAAGTCACTGTTTGTAGAAAGTTTTCACAATGAGAATAATTTCTTTAAAATGAAGATTAGACCAAAATTAATCCAGACATAATTGTTATTTTTTTGCCACAATATCCTGACATACAGATTTCTATCTTATAGGGCTTTGTTTTGATGTGTTACTTTTCAACCAAACTCAGTGTAATTCACATGCTTGATAATGTACTTTTACAGTTTTTAAACTTAAGCCTTTGTATGAAGTGAGAAACTGATTTGGTGACTTTAGAGATTTTAACCTTCCTGAAAGGACTCTAGCATCAAAAATGACCCATTGTTCCACTGCAGCAAAGCCTTTATTCTCCACCCATGCTTAACTAATTTTTTCCATTCTTCAGTTTTGCGCTTTATTGATATTTATTCATCGCTTTAAATTTTCTTTGTGTGAAAGTTCCTCTGCTCAGTTCCTCCCATTCTTCCTTTCCATCTCAGGCTCTAAATAAGTTATTTTTGCACTCATTACACTAGACGCAAATAAAATAGCTTGCTGTCTACTGAATGTAGTAAAGTTTTATAATGAGATGAGTTAATAAAAAAAAAACAGACACCAGTCATTTATTATGAAAAGATGGAACATATACAAATGGTGATCATTTCCCACCATCTCTGTCGAGCTGCATTTGTGACGCCGTAAAAACAAAAAGAAACGGCAACAATTTGAGTGCGCTTGGGCATGTATACAGTAACACAGTCCTTTCATTGTGTGAAAAATTGCTCGGCAGACAATAATGGGAGAAAAATCCATTTTGTGCAATCTCATCTCTGGTAATTCGCTCTCAGGGCTGCGTAATGTGCAAACTTATTTACAGACGTCATCATACGAAAGCCATAAATACAAAGAATGAGTAATTTCAATCATACAATAGAGGGGCCTTCATATAACACTGATTACTATTAGCTCCATTTACTATTTACATGACTTTTATATTTATTTTTTTCTTCTAAAAATTATGTACAGTATATGTAATCAATTTCCAGGGTTGCTGGAAAGCCAGAAGGTAAACCCATAACATTCAGACTATTTTCCTCAAAGTCTGTGGCTATCGATAACCCAGACAGAAAATTGGGTAGAAGGCATGAATAACAACCATTCATCTCAATTAGCAAGTAGAAAAATTGACAACTTTATCCATTCAGACAGAGTACATTAGAATGGACGTGGCTGAGTGAAAAGCGTAGAGATGAGATTTCAAACTTTACATTATGTATTCGGCAATATCCTGTTGTTTATGAGCCAGGAGCATAAAACATTTACTATAGGATTGACCCCAATGAATAAACCAATAAAGTAGAAAGCAGAGGGAGGGGAAACCAAGGAAAAAGATCTACAGGTTTGGATGCAAAGGGAACACCCCCACCTGATCATGGTGGAGTGTCCAGTTTGTCAAGCCCGAAGACTGTGGGGGTGAAGGAATGAGAATGTCAGCTATTAGTGTGACACGATGATCATTCAGTCACTGCTGACACGACCATGCACAAAGTGTCTCAGTGTGGTTTTGACCTGGGAGGAGGTATTCTGGACATGCAGAGTTGATTGTTTTTGTTTCAGTGAATCAATTATGTCTCTAAAGACTCTGAAAAAAAATCCATCAAATCATTTAATTT
>JARVGS010001166.1:11893415-11912832 GCA_031762315.1 Hypsolebias antenori | reverse complement strand
CATAGAATAGGCACTGTGCAGCTATTGAAAGTCAATGGGAGGTGTGATGACGTCACTGGGGAGGCAGGCTGTAAGTCTGAAATGCTGTAAGTCGAGGACTACCTGTATATATATATACATGTATATATAAACAAAAGCACTGGCGGAAAAGCACTTTACACACGCAGAGGAAGACTTTAACAGCCAGATCAAGTGGTTGCCTTAGGAAAACAAATAAAACAAAAAAAACAGAAAAATATAAGCCATCCTTTTCAAGAAGTAATTTTGATTTTGGCACAATAACTACGAGGATGTTAAGGAAGTTTATGCACAGCAATAATATAAAAATTTAAATATGTTGTTTAAGGTTTTTGGAAGTTTTCTAAAGCTGACTGATAAATCATGGACATGTTCTTATTGTGTGCATGCTTCGCTGTATTTTTGGATCAGCTGCATCACAAACTTTTACTCAATCAGTTTTTCCCCTCCAGTCCAACAGGTGGCAATAATAGACTAGTTTTACTACTGTCTAATATAAAAAATAAAAAATAAAAAAAATTCCTACGCAATTAATGCATCCTGATAGTTCCTGTGTACAAATATGGACACTATAGCCAACACCCTCTCAGAGGGTTTCCACAAAACAAGCTTCCTATCTTGCTTATTTTCTGTTTATTGTCACACTTGTAGTCTTTCATGTTTTTATTGTTTTGCTGACATGTTTTAAACAAACACATATAATATATTACATTTGTAATGTTAGGGTTCATGTGGTTGGCAGCAAAAGACTTAAATGTCACTATCACACAAGTACAGACTATGAAATGTATGCAACATACGTCTTACAGTTTTTCAAACCAAAACTGCCTTTAAAGGGAAACCAGCTTGTTGCAGAGCGATGCAAAAGCTCCTGACAGAGTTCAACATGTTACAAAGAGGGAGTGAGAACGAGCTTGGACTTATTATATGTGAAAAGTAATGAAAGCGAGTGATCAACATCTGAGTTTTGTCATGTCCTGAATGACTGAGAATCTCGAGCAACATGAAATACTAGAAGTCACATTATAAGTGAATAAATGCATAAAACGTTAAGACTTGGACACGAGCACAGCCCCACCGTGCACACAGACTGAAAACAGAGTGAATAAGGTCAGCCAGTTGGACAAAAATGTAATCAAGAGACGAAAACAGACAGAGCTGTGAGAGAACGAAAAGAGCTGATAGTGTGACTGCGTTCTTGTGATATTTGGCTTAATTTCGACAATCTGGACCAAGAATCTTCCCACGAACCGCTCGACCGTCTGACACTGAGAGAGACACATTGAGCGAGGGAGTGCGAAGGAGCAAAAGACGAGGTCACAAACATTCCAGTCCCAAAGAGTCGGCCAGACTCCTCAGACAATTAAAACAAGATGACCCCCTTGCCCTCGACCCTCTAAACATCCCTCAGCTCCATTAGCTCTGACTGCTGGACCAGTAAGAGCTTTGCTTCACTCCCTGAATCCCATCGATTCTCCCTAAAATATCACAGCATGAAAATCGGGTCGTATGACTTGGCGAGATTTAAATACACAGAGCGTGTCTGTGTTCATAAAAATGGGTCTTGGAAGGACTAGTGCATGAAGTACATTTCAAAAGTTGTGCCTCACAGTCAGTCGGTACTTCAATTTGTCAGTTGATCCTTCATTTTCAGAGTACCGATGCCATATATTGAAGCAGAAATCGATCCCATCACTGAGAACAGATGTGAAATCAGTCTACAACTAAATAAAGATGGTGATGATAGACAAGAGAAGTTCAGTTTTCTAAATAGGAACATCTGGATTTTCATGCTCACAATTAAATCCAAGTGAATGCATGTTGCGTTTGATCCAATAAGGTTGTTATGATTGTATTAACACTTGCAGTGTCACTTGTTAGCCACCTGTGGTGTATTTCTGACTGTACTCGACTTTAACAACTTTATTTTTTTCTTCTGCCCTGCTGTCCCTGCCTGTTAAATACTCAGCAGGGTTCACAGCCTTCCCATCACTGGTGGAGGCATCAGCCCATCCATTATTCCCTGCTCCACCAACCTCTCGCCTCCTGTCCTGCTTCATCTTTCCAGGTGGGAGGTACATTTCTCCTTTGCATGTGTGAGGGATGTCAATCCAGCCATAAACCTGTCGTCTAACAAACCTGTTGAAATGCAGCACTAAAGCACGAGACAAACAGCAGAGGTCACGCTGAAGTTCATACAGCCTGGCCTTTGTTTAGTATTTTTACTTTAGAAAGCCGAAAAAAAGCTTCTAACTCGTATAAAAAAAAAATCTGATTTGTTTTTAATATAAAATAAATTATAGATGAATTTCATTGTTCCAAGCATGATACTAACATGTCAGTCAGACTGTTGGAGTGTCTCCACTTTCTGCAGGACTCCAGTTGGGTTCATTTGAAAGCTGAGGACATTGGTTACATTAAAGCTGCAAAGAGAAAAGAGAGAAAACCCAAGTGGGAAAAAAAGGGAGCAGAGCATCTGCTTTCATCCTCAACCCAGCAGGGGAGAGTTTAGGCCTTCGAGGCTGTAGGAGATCACCAGCTGCTACAACACACACAGATCTAAAAAAATACAATTACTAAAAATTATGAAACACTATACAAGATCACTGGTATAACTCTCCCACTTGTTTTCTTTATGATAAAGACATTTCACTTAAAAAAAAAATCAATTTGAACTATCCAGCTGCACAACCAGCTGTTTGCTCTAAATGTTAAAGACAAACCAGGTTTTCAACTCCTCAAAATTACCAAATAAACTGGTGTGACTCCATGGAAATATTTCAAAATACAGTTTTTTTTTTTAATCAATTAATGTTACAATTATTCCTCAATAGATGCCCCCATCGTCGATAAAAACCGACATCAACATAGCGCTAAGCTAGCAGACGGACAACACAGGCCGTACTCCATCCCGTCCCATCCTCCTCCACCCCCACTTCCCTCCCCGGTCGACAAAAGTAACAGCTGACAAGCGCCCCACCAAGGGAACTGATCTAGGAGAAACACTGAGCTGGTACACTGAATAATTTTGTAAAGGTTAAAAATCCCAACATTTAATGCACACATCTGGAGATGTTATGAGCCTGGTGAACCAAAAAGAAAATCCTAAACACTTCCTGATAGAGCTGTCTTAAGGTTATTAAACAGCATGGGATACTTTTCATTGTTATGCTGATGATGCACAGTTATATTTGTCCATAAAACCCAATGAATCCAATCAGCTACTTAGACTACAAGCATGTTCTAAAGACACAAACCTGGATGACCCTACATTTTCTGATTTTGAACACAGACAAGACTGAGTTTGTGGTTTTTGGACCTGAGCAACTTAGGAATAAATTTTTCAGCCTTTCTCCCTCCTTGGATGGCATTAATCTGGCCTCCAGCTTTAATGTTAAAAATGTTGGTGTTATGCTTGATCAGGGCATGTCTTTTATCCCCCACATTAAAAATGTTACTAGAACCGCCTTCTTCCACCTGCGTAATATCACTAAAATTAAAAATATCTTATCTAAAACTAATGCAGAAAAACTGGTTCATGCATTTGTCAGGTCTAGACTGGACTATAGCAATGATTTGTTTTCTGGTGTCCAAATAATTATTTAAAAAGTCTTAATTTAATCCAAAATTCTGCTGCCAGAGTTTTAACTGGCATTAGAAGATATCATATCTCTCCAGATTTGGCTTCTCTCCATTGGCTCCCTGTCAGATCTAGAATTGAATTCAAGATCTTACTTCTAACCTACAAAGCTCTCAACAACCTAGCTCCATCTTATATTTAAGATCTTACTGTTCCATATTTTCCTGACAGAGCACTTTGCTCTCAGACTGCAGGTTTACTTGTGGTTCCTAGAGTTTCTAAAGCAGAATGGGAGGAAGATCTTTCAGTTCTCAGGCTCCTCTCTTGTGGAACCAACTTCCAGTTTCTGCCCATGAGGCTGACACATTGTCCAGTTTTAAGACTGGACTTAAGACTTTCCTTGTTGATAGATCCTATAGTTAGGTTTGGTTTGTTATGCTGCCATAGGCTTAGACTACTAGAGGAATGACCTCATTTCCCCAAATGAATTGTTAAAATTTAATAGTTTTCATTTGACACTATTTCTTTCTAACATGCGATTCTTGACCCATCATTGTTTCCTATTCCTCTCAAACTCAGCCAGTCAAAGCAGATGGCCGCTTGTCCTGAGCCTTGTTTTGCTAAAGCTTTCTTCCTCATGAGGGAGTTTTTCCTTTCCACTGTTGCCTTCGTGCTTGCTCAAGATGAGAGTTCTGCGATGGAGTTAAATTCAAAGCAGTCTGCTCCTTAGATAAATAATGTTAATTTATTATTTTTATATATGAATACTTCTGTTCAGTGCCCTGAGTTTACTTCTGTTGGCGCTATATAAATGAACTTAATTGAACAGAGATGAATTAAAAATACCATTTTATATTAGTAAAATGAAACCAAACAGTTCCTTTATAGAGCAATAGTATAGATATTTTATTATGTTGATTTACTTTATTATCACAGTAAACATGTGGCTTGAAATGTTTATAGCAAATACAGTATACAGTATATTAAATCACTGTTTACCAATTCTTAACATAGAACAGTGGTCTTCAACATGCGGCTCTGGAGCCTGAAGTGGCTCTTTGGTCTATCTACAGCAGCTTTTTCAAGGCTTGACCAAAACTAACATAAAACTGACTTTTATTGGTTGTTATACTAAAATAAAGAGTAGTTTTAACAGTCTTACTGTCATTTTATTTTTTTCCAAATATGTGAATAGTAGAACAGTACAAAGAGTAAAGAATACTCACTTTATGCTTTTATCTTTTTAAAGTAGGATAATTAAATTTTCCATAGTTAAAAAATAAAATCATAGGCCTGCATATTTCATTGTTTAAAAAATTTACAAAATTGTTAAAAATCTATATTTTTATTTTCTTTCCTTCCAATAATTCAGTTGTTTCTTTGTCTTAAACTGTACAAATATCAAATGTTAAAACCATTTGATATTTTTAGTTTTATAAAGTCACCCCTACTGGCCAGAAAAGACTCCTCCAACAAACTTAAAGTGGTCTACGGGCCACCAGTTGATGATCACAGTTGTGCCAGACTGTTGTGACTCCAGACACTTAATTTAGTGAACAAAGGGCATAAATGTCTCTTTTGATCGTAAAGTTTGCAGACCCCTGATATAGAACAAGTGATCTATAGATGAACTGTAACTAGTACATTCTTCTCACTGTTGTTGTGTTTTCCATAGCCTTGTTCTTTTGGATTTTAAATGGTGAGAAAATTCATGATTTATTACCATGCCGAAATATACTGAGAAAACTTTTAGTTATGATACATGGTGCTGCTTTGACAAATACTCTGAAAATACAGTAATTTGTTGACGGTCCTTAAGCGAGCCATCGCTCCTTGGAGGGACAGACTGAGATCAGGCTGTGTGCGTCGGCTCGAATGAGGAAGCCACCGCTGAATCCATGGAGCATGAACCTGAAATATACAACGTAAAACTCATTTTACCAGCGCAGGACACAATGGACATCCTTATATTTAAGGCTGATTTCAAAATTCAATTCAATTCAGTTTATTTATTTAGCGCCAAGTCACAAACTCCTGCATGAACCTCAAATACGGGTGTCTGTTCCATTGTTACTGTTGTCTGTGAGGTAACACTACATACAGTACAGTGTTGCGAGGGAAGGCAAAAATGTTTGCGTGGGAACGCAAAACTATTGCGAGGGGACACAAAACTATTACGAGGGAACACAAAATAAAAAAATCTCCCACGTCCCCTCCGGGGCTCCGTAGAAAATAGAAGAAAAAACACACACAAAAAATAAAAATAAAAATCCTGCAAAGGAAAAATGCTGTAAATACCTAAACATTAAAACTCCCCCAAACAACTAGTAAGAAACGCTGCACATTCACTCCTCAATACAGAAGTGCACCAGACCACTTAGTCTTACAGGGCCATACCCCTGTGAATACATTATAGCTGAGCTGCCACTTTCCAAAGTTATAGTACGTTCATGGATATATAAAATCTCTCAACAAGAGAGGTTTTGGTAATGTAAGGTAACAACAATGAAAAAAATGGAGTAGCTTTACACTACAGTACTGTTAAAGGTAAAGACAGAAAATTAAACATGGATTAATAATGGATTTAAATCATGTAATTTGTTACTTCACAGGAAAACAGAAACAATATAATAAGATAAAGACAAAAAATAAAGCACTGGAAAATGTTTACTACAATTTTATTTTTTTTTTCTCCAGAATTGAAGGGTAGAGGCAGCAAAACAAGCAGTGAGTCAAGCTAAGATGATTTGGTACGCTAAGCCCTATCAATACTCCCAATAATTTTTGTGTATAGTGTGCATCTATATCACCGATATTGTTGTTTTGATAAGTGCAAAATTTACAAAAAAACAACTAGTATTTAAAACTATTTTTGCCATATTTCTAAATATTTTCAACCAAGTTCACTACTCTTTATAAAGTAAATATGCACTGTACTATCGTGCAAATATGCAAATATATGCAAATGCAATATATTATGGATACATTAGGACAGAAATTATGTTATTAAGATACTCTTGGTACTGCACATAACCAAAACAGAGACATATAGGATTTTTCCATAAATTATTGGTGGTACCATCTTGCTCAATGACAGTCCAGACGCTCCGATTTTTGTGCAACCAGTCAAAAAATATCCAGAAAATAGTTATGTCTAAAGTTAATCAGGCTGAAACTTTAAGTATTTGGTGCACATTAAACTCCTAAAATAAGTCACTTTGTAGCCAGTGGTGGAGCTGCGATTTTTGGCCCGACCCGATCCGACCTGAAATTTGGGCCGTGTTGGGCCAAATTATGTGCTTGACAGGCAGGCCATGTCGGGCTCGAGCTTTTGATGCAGTTTTAATTGTGCATATGGCCCCGCCTGCCCTTTGCTCTTATCACACATCTGAGGATTTGCAATTGACCCTCAACAAGCAACAAAATGGAGCTGGAAAGTATAAAACAAAAGCTGAAAACGGGAGAAGTCGCACTACAAAGCCAGAACAGTGAAACCTGCTGATGTGTGTCAGGTAAGGTGCTCGCTCAGGTCTGACCGGCGGTTGAACGAGGTAAAAAAAAAAAAAATAATAATAATAATAATTGCATTAAGCTACAGATGGCCATCCGGCTCATCGCTCATCGGCTGTGTGTGTGTCTGCTAACCGGCCAGTTGGAAGAGGTTAAAAAAAAGGTCTTTTCAAGCTTCAGATAGACAACGGGATCTCCGGCCGTGCTCGTCCCGCTCCACACCCTGCTGTTATCTGGAGTGAAGGAAGTTGCAGCGTCTGAAGCACAAAAGCCAAAAATTCAATTTAAAGAGCCTTGTTCTATATTTTTCCAAATCATATTGCTCTAAAAATATTTTTGTTCATCTGAATAATAGCCCATCTTTAGAGCTGATTTTTTTAGGCTATTCATCTATGTTGATATTCATTGGTGACTTGTTAATAAACACAAAATCTTATATGTTCCTTTGGTTACGTTATTAAAACTACCATGTCAAACTGATTTACTTACAAAGGCAGTTAAAGCTTAATTTAAAAAAAAAAAAAGGTGGATTTTTATTGGGAGGGAGAGGGGGTCGGGCCTGTAATTACAGCTAATTGGTCGCGTTGAGCTCGGACAAAATGGCTACGGGTTGGGGCCGGGTCGAGCCGGATTTTTTAGACCCAAATGAAACTGTAGCCAGTGGACACTCAGCTAAGTTTTTACAGGGTGTCTACTACCACGTGAATTTTTCTTTTGCTTCAGTGTTTTGGAGATTGCATCATTCACGTATTTGCAGCGCATGTCATCGTTTGCAGAGCATTTTAGTGTTTGCTGTGCGTTTAGTAGTCTGCGGCGCGATTGCACTTGTCGGCCAATGTGGAAAACAAATGAAAATGAAATAAATAATTGTTACACCAGAAATGAAACCATGAACAAATCTTAGCTTTAAACAACAAACAATCAGTACGTTTTCTTTTTTTTTCTTTCTTTTTTTTAAATCATTCAATGGGAGCTGAACCAGCGTTGATGTCCATTGCTGAGTAGACAACTGTTCTGAATATTTCGCACTTGGCAATGATCTTTTTCAGTAAAAAAATAAATAAATATATTTTGAATCATAGAAAATAACCTTTTAACCTGGCCCAGAACAACAGAAAATAATCAAAGCCTTTCAGTATTTCCTCCTATGCATTGTGTGTGTGGGTTTAATAAAACCTTAAAACTGAATGAGAGCTTACTTGCTTTCATCTTGGCTGTAGGTAGGTAAATGGTACAAAGTATTAGTGCTCAGTGAAATCTTTAAATCCGTGATTACACAGTGTGTGGCTGCAAAAGCCAGCCAGTTTTTGGAGGAAAGACAAGCAGTTTCATGAATGGGTGCCCTCCCCACACCCCACTCTTCCTTGATATTGTACAAAGTATCTGTGCTGGCAGTTGCCATAGAAACCTAACTTTATTATCCAACAATCCTCCACTACCTTGTGGGAAATTTCTCCGTCCACTTATAATCTAATTATTTTTGTATGAATACTAAGCTTGTCTTGAATAACTACAAGGTGTCAGACAACACTGATATAACTTACAAAAGCTAAATAAATAAATAACTAAATAGCTTGAATCGTGTTAGTGTTGTCATGAAAATATGCATGAGTCTTCATCGCTTATTCACCGAGGAGTGCATCATGTTGTACTGGTTCTAGGCTGGTGGTAGTGGTCTATGTCTAAAAATATTATTAGCAGCAGCAAAAAAAAGCCCATGTGTAAAGATTCAACAAAATTTTAACCATTAGGATAATGTACTAGTGAAATGGGTTGTTTTGTTCTTTATAAACTAACAGAATTTAATCCAAATGCAGCAACAGATAGTTCTTGTCATTACATGGTACAGTATTATTTGGTGTTTCCAGAGACCACCCTCAATTGCAAAATAAGCTGTTTATTGTTTTAAGGAAAAGCTGCTGTAGCATAAATCATAAAACCTCTTCAGGTACAGTATTATTACAATTACAAGTTTTTATACGCATTTGAGATAGTTTACCTTTTTGTTGTTTTTGCCCTGCTAGTAATTTGCATTCCGATAGCTCAATTTCTTCTTTCTTATTTGGCTTTTACCTCTTCAGAGGTCGCCACAGTGAGTCATCTTCCTCCATGTCAATCTGTCCCCTGCATCCTCTTTGTCCTCACTCCAACTATCAAATGAGTTGGTTGTATGAATTGTTTATTGGTGCGTAAGGGGCAGATTAAAGATTTTTTTTCTTCTTCTGCTGCCTTTAATTTTATATAAGTGTTGTCTTTTCTTTTCTTCTTATTGTATGTATTATTGTTGTGTATTTTAATTATGAAATGGATAAATAAATAAACAAACAAACAAACTACCTCTTTATCCTCTCTAAGTGCATCCTTATATTTCGTCTTTGTCTTTTTTCCTGGCAGCTGCATTTCTAACATCCTTCTACCAATATACCCACTGTCCCTCCTCTCCAAACCATCTCAGTAGCCTGGTCTCTCTAACTTTATCTTCCAGTTGTTCAACCTGTGCTGTACCTCTGATGTTCTCATTCCAAATGTTATCCATCCATGTCACTCTCAAGGAGAACCTCAACATCTTCATTTCTACCACTTCCCGTTCATTCTCCTGTGTTTTTGTCATTGCCACTGTCTCCAAACCATGCAACATAGCTGGTCTCACCACTGTCTTGTAAACTTTTCCTTGGGCCTTTGCTGACATGTTTTTGTTGCAAATCACTCCTGAAACTTTTCTCCATCCTGCCTGGACTCTCCTTTTCACTTCTTTACAACAGTCCCCGTTTTCCTGGACAGTTGACCCCAGTACTTGAAGTCCTGTACCTTTGTGGCCTCTGCTGCCAACTGCCATTTCTTCTCAGCATAAACTTGATGAGATTAGGATTACAGTAGTCCCTTGTTACTTCGCGGTTCGACTTTCACAACACGTTCTTTTATGGTTTTTCAAAGTAACATTGGATGTGACATACAACTGGCTGATTGATGGATGAGCCACATGATCAGCATGGATTTTTTTTTTAAATTTAAAATAAATTGTTTTAAATTATTTAGCACCTCCTGCACCTGTCTGCAGCCCACAGGTGCAGGGAGAAGCTCCCTCCTGCAGCATGTCATGCTCGCTGATCTACAGAGGAGAAGTGGGCGTGGCCGAGAGCACTGGCAGGTGGCAGAGTGCAGCTGAAATCATGACATGCTGTGCTCTTTTAGAGCATTTAGAGTTTAGAGACAATGGGAACCCCTGCAATAAACTAGGGACTTCTGTAAACTGTAAGTGAATTACAATGTCAATGATTTTTACAATGAAAATGTTAATTTTGGTAAGAGTGGTTAAATGCCTATAGTTTGTTTTCTCCTGTTTAATGGCTCCCTGAATATATAAGCCTAAGCGAACGTGCTACCCACCACAAGTTAGAGTAATGTCACTTATTTGCTCTAATGCACTAGTTAGTCTTGCTGCACTGTTCATCTGGGTTCAAGTCTCACCATGTGACCTTTCAACAGCAACATTTAAACAAAACTGTATTTTTAAGTTTGATTCTATGACAACTTTTTTTTACAACTTGTTTTTATTTTGTCTATATATTTCTGAAACCACTGCTGTCAGATGAAGATTGTCCTAATAAATAAAAAAAAAAAAGATCAGGACAAAATGAACTAAAATACATTTTGTGTATATTATTTATTACATTAAAACGTAGAACATTCTTTTAGAAAGTTATTCAAATATTTGAACATAAAAATATTAATGTTTTCAATGTTTACACCATTTAACATTTGGCTGCAACAATAAACTCATTCAGGTAAAACCAAAATCAATTGGCTGTAAACAGAGGGCTGTAGTGACAGAAGTTTTGAAAATTCTTTTGAAACAAAACAAACTTGAACACAATGGAAAAACTAATCATATAAAAAACAAATGTATACATGTAAGTAAAAAACATTTCATTTCTTGACAGCATACCTCTTCAGTACTTGTATTGTTATCAACAAACCATGGAATCTTTCAATGTTGATTATGTGTGAACTCTTACGTGTCTTCAGGACTTTTCTTAATGTTTAACACAGCTGTTGTCCCTCCGGTTTATAGTTTATGTGTGTTTTATGAGTCATTGCAAACCACTGCATTGTGTCCTGTGTGGATTCTCATGTGTCTGTTTAAACTGGACTGATGTCTAAAGCTTTGTCCACAAAGTTCACAAGCAAATGGTTTGTGTCCTGTGTGGATTCTCATGTGTGTGTTTAAACTGGACTGTCGGCTAAAGCTTTGTCCACAGAGTTCACAAGCAAATGGTTTGTGTCCTGTGTGGATTCTCATGTGTGTGTTTAAATTGGTCTGTCGGCTAAAGCTTTGTCCACAAAGTTCACAAGCAAATGGTTTCTCTCCTGTGTGGATTCTCATGTGTGTGTTTACATTGGTCTGTTGGCTAAATCGTTGTCCACAAAGTTCACAAGCAAATGGTTTTTGTCCTGTGTGGATTCGCATGTGTGTGTTTAAATTGGTCTGTTGGCTAAAGCTTTGTCCACAGAGTTCACAGGCAAATGGTTTTTCTCCTTTGTGGATTCTCATGTGCATTTTTAAATGTCCTTTTCTGGTAAATCTTTTGCCACATTCATCATATCCGAATTGATTCAGTATGGTCTCAACTTTACTGCACGACTGTACATGTTTTTCCTCTTTTAGACCTTTCTTATGAACCAAACAACTTGAAGACTTATGTCTTGAATTACATTTCATGTGTCTCTGAAGAGATGAGTTGTTGTTCTTGGTCATGGTAGTTTCTGTTGTTTTTCCCTTTTCATCGGATGCTTCTTCTCGCTGGTTGGCTGAGATGCTGATTCGACTACATCCGTCTTCCTCTTGGTGTTGATAAAGATGTGACAGTAATGGTTTAGCTTCATTATCATCATCACTGACTTCATTATTTGAAGAGTTCATATTACCTTCATAGGAATTCAGATCTTGGTTTCTCCTAGTTTCTGCTGCCCCACAGTCCTCTCTACCTGTGGCTGTTTCCATCTGAACAGCTGTTACTGGTTGGGAGAGCTCTGTCCTTCGGTGTTGAAGCTGTGAGGACAAAGGTTTCACTTCTCAGTTGTTTCCTTTTAAAAAATTAATCAAACACCTTGAATGTCTAAAGGCACGGACCTCTTCCTCGTTGTTTCATCAGTTAGCAACTGTAAAACTACAAATTTTATTATGCTAAACATTTTTCCTAGCAGAAAACTAACTACAGTACACTGTATGACACTTTGGAGAAATACCAACAACAATAAAATACAAACCTTATATCTGCAGTTGGTAGTTTGAGCTGAAATCAAGTCTGTATGATAGTTTCAATGTTGCTCAGTTTCTTCTACACAACAGTTTCTGTTGACAGTTACAGATACACTGGAGCAGAGCCTAAAAACTGTTTGACTTCTCTACAGCGCTCTCCAACTGACACTGTTGCTAGGCAACCGCTCTGTGAGTTCAGTTAGCTTGATTGCTAACTGAAAATGCTACCTAAAAACACACAACTTGTAGCTAACAACAAGCCAATATGTATATGTTTTAATGTCATATAAGTCATATGGAATTGAGTTGTGCTAAAGACATTCACCAAAATTTGCATCAATATTTGATCATTTGATTTAGTTTTAGACATTATATGCATTCGAAACTTGATCAAGTGTAGCGGCCATTTTGTGTATGCTAATGTCTCTTAGCTTTGGGGGATCATTCTGAATCAGGCTGATCTAATACGTTAAGCAGTTGTAGATGTACATCCAGTGATTAACCATTTAAAAATATCTATGTAGCTGCATCTAAAAGGCATGTGAATAAAAAGTCAACCCATTTCTGATCCACCACCTCCTGATGAAGAACCTGGCATAGAGAATCTCAAGGACAGATGTCCTGCACTGTTCCAACAGAAAGAGGAAGTAATGCAGATTTAAGTTAAATGTTTATTATTTATTTATTTATTTATTTATTTTATTTAGATGTTGGGAATGATTGGTTGCCATTTTTCCTTGCACATACTAAATATGTTGCATTTTTAAAACTGTTTTTCACATTAATGCAGAGTTCCAGAGGCTGGTGGCTCTTCCCCTTCAGCAGACATTCCTGGTCCATCTAGACAAGCACTCAAGCCAGCTGATTACAGTCATCCAGGCCAGAGGAGTACCAACACTTGCAAAAACACCTGGCATGAAAACTTATGATGAGGTATGAATATATCATCATTGGAGACACTGAGTGAACTAAGTTATATAGATATTTACCTTTTTCTTAAAAAAAAAAAAGACAAAGATATATCTCAAACTACCTTTTGTTTTAATTATCAATATGTAGTCCCTTGTTTATCAAGGGTGTTTGGGACCATGCCCAGTGAAAAACCACAAAGAAGAAATAGTTGTCCAACTTCAAGTTCAGTTCAAGGTCAATAAACTTTGTCATGACGTGCCAGGCTGTACTCACATTCACTCATCACCTGTTACACTCAATCTCCCTGCTTGAATAAACTATTTACATTTAAATACTGTAACATTTTAAATAAACAATCCATACAGTATTTAAATTTAATTTGTAGAGAAGAGAAGTGCAGCAGGACATCAAGATGTCACACAGCTTCAGCTCTGCAGCACTGAGCAGAAATGTATTTTTTGATCAATTACATTTCAACAACTGAACAAAGAAGTTCTAAAATACTTAAAAATAACTATTAACACATATTTTGTGATTATGATGATTTTTTTACAATGGGATATACTTTGTACTTTGAATTTCAAGTTGGAAGACAAAAGTCGATCAGTGCATCTGGACAGCAAAGGGTTATTAACTCTTCACAAAGCTGCTGCAGCAGGAGAAATGTGCAGGGCAGAGAAGGAGATCAGCTGATCAGCTGCAGGAGGGAGATTCCCCTTGCACTTGTGGGCTTCACATATGGTGCAAAATCATTTTAACTAATTTATTGTAAACAATCCATGGCTCATCCATCAATCAGCCAATTGTGTCATGCCCAATCTCTTTTCGAAAAACCATGATATAGTGAATCTGCCAAAAACGAAACGTGAAGGAGCGAGGGACTACAGTATATCCAGTTTTACCTTCTCTCCACTGGCTCCCTGTCAAATCTAGACTAGAATTCAAAATATTACTTCTAACCTACAAAGTCCTCAACAACCTATCTCCATCTTATATTAGAGATCTTATTGTTCCATATTTTCCCAGCAGAGCACTTCGCTCTCAGACTACAGGCTTACTTGCGGTTCCTAGATGTTCCAAAAGCAGAACGGGAGAAAGATCTTTCAGTTATCAGGCTCCTCTTTTGTGGAACCAACTTCCAGTTTCTGTCTGTGAGGCTGACACATTGTCCAGTTTTAAGATTGGGCTTAAGACTTTCCTTTTTGATCAATCCTATAATTAGGATTGGCTTATTATGCTGCTATAGGCTTAGACTACTGGAGGACAAATTGACCTCATTTCCTTTTATGAATTATTAAAACTGAATCGTTTTCATTTAATATTATTTCTATTTTGACATGAGATTCTTGGCCTGCCATTGTGTATCTGTTCCTCTCAAACCAAGCCAGTCGAAGCAGATAGCTGCTTGTCCTGATCCTGGTTCTTCTGGAGGTTTATTCCTTTTAAAAAGGAAGTTTTTCCTTTCCACTGTTGCCATTGTGCTTGCTCAGAATGGGAGACTGCAACAAAGTGACAATTCAACATGTCTGCTGGCTTCCTTAGATAGAGAACTTTACTACCAGTATTTTTTTTGTTTTGTCCTGATGTATGCTCAATAATCCAAGTAGAAAAATATAAAAAAAAAAAAAAAGTAAAGTTTGGTCCTCTGGACATTCAAAAAACAACAAAACAAACAAAAAAAAAGTAGAAACGTTTCGTCTTTCATCCGAAAGACTCTGCGATGCTGTATTCAGCTCAATCTTATTATAAAAAGTAAAAAGCACCTTCTCACAGTGGATCAACCAGTTTGCTGCTGACAGCCAAAACCAGCTGCTCACATGATCAAGGAGGACCATCAGCCTAACGATGGATTGTTAGCACCCTGATGGCTGTTTGCTATTCACAGAGTTTTGTTTTGAGTTTCCTCAGAATGACGAAGCCTTCTGGATGGAAGGCAAAATGTCTCAACACAAAAAAGGAACTGTCCAGAAGACCTGACTGAAAATTGTTGGAATTTATAACTGGATTATTGAGCATGGGCTTTGGTGTTTTGAACCAGTTTGACATGATTGTTGATGAGGGAGAGGGCGGGCACCAGAGGAGAGGGCATAAAGACCATCTTAACACTAACATAACTGTATTTTTCCACTTTGGAGTAAGAGGTTGGAGGACAAGCAGTTTTGTTTGGTGTTTCCTCAGACTGATGAAGCCTTTTGGATGTAAGCAAATTGTTTCAGCACCCAAAAAAAAAAAAAAAAAAAAAGAAAGAAATAAACTGTCCAGATGATCTGACTGAAAATTATGGATTTTTAACTGGATTACCAAGCATGGACTTTGGTGTTAATTACTTGTTACCAATCGGTACAGATCATGTAAGTTGGATAATCTAAATAGAAATAGGAGCATACATATTTGTGCCCTTTTTGCAACAAAACAACTCATAAACTGGTTTTAAAAAGCCCCACAGTAGTGGTTGTCATAAGGTTTATTAGTGTTATTCTAATGTTTGAGCACAAACCAAACCAGTGATGGTTGTTGTCACAAGCCATTGTTTTGTGAGTTGAAATATGAAAGGTGTGAGAGCCACGCACAATTTGAACTAAGTGGTTTGGCGATTTCTCTGCAGGTCTTTGAGCAGGTTTTACAAATTCAGCTTAAGCTTGTTTTGAGATTTGAAGTTATTGTAAAGAAGAGGCTCAAGGACAAATGTTATTAATTCTATGGATTCCTGTGCACCAAAAAAAAAAAAAAATCAACATAAGTATTTTCCTAGATGATTTTCTTTCTTACAGTTTTATTTCAACAAAAGCTTTAACGTCATCTCGGTAAATTATCTCACCCTTAACCTTCATTTCCACATTGCATCCTGCTCCTTTAAATCCTCACTACAGTACTTTGAACATTGTTGGAGCGAAGAGAGGAGGTGGGTGAGACACATGGGAGTGGAAACAACCCACATGAGAGCTGCCCCCCCCCAACACAAGCAGCGTCTCTGACTGAGCGCTCAGAAGCTGCTGCAGAGTCTGATGCGTTCAGCCTCCTGGACTTGGGAGGCGGTGAAGTTTCCCCCCCCCCACCCAAACAAGCCTGGATCTGTCAGAGAGACGATGCCTTCCTCCTCTAGACGAATCTCTCCAGCAGCTCCGTGGATTTGATGATTCTCAGATTTGTTGTTTTTTTTGCGGGAGTGAGGGGGAGATTCTGAGCCAGAGGATGCTCTCACAAGTCATTCGGATTCTGTATGTCTTGTCTTTTTGCTTCTTCCAAGGAGGCTTTATCAAGTAAGACAACTTATCTTTTTATTACTATTATCTCGTGACTTAATTACCTCTCTTGTGCGCTTGATGTGAACTTTTCCACCATCAGACGTTCGATCGCCAGATTTATTGACTGCTCCGTCATGTCGCCCATGTGATGAACATTCATTGCGTTTTATTGTGAGACAAACAATTAATTGATCCTATAAATCATACAGCTGTCTATTAGAATATAAAGGTAAAAAAAAAAACAGCTTTTTGAAATCGATGCATTCTGAGAGCGCAAATGTTCAAAGAACAGTTCAGGGTTTTACGCGCAGACTTCGTGCGTAAAACCTGCCCGGAACAAATATTATTTGGCTCTGATTAAAAAACTTAAACAAAAAATTTAATTTAATTATGATTGCAGTTTACAAACAGAACAGCTTAAACAATAATAATTTAGATATTTAGTGCATCTAGAATACCTGTGGAATTTTAATGTCCTCGTTAATTTTCATTTGTGAAAAATTTAGATGCAAAGCACCAGGTTTTTTTTTTTTTAAATGTTGTGTAATTTAATAGATGATCAATAATTTAACAACAATGGTTGAAACCAATTTCAATCAGAAAAAAAAAATTGAAGTCCAAAATATTCTCAAAGATAACATTTGGGTTAGACATGAAAAGCTTCAGTATTTCCTGTTCATGGGCAGAAATTTTACTTTTTAGTGAATAAAGAAGAGACGTGGTTTTCTTGGTTGTAGATCCGTTATCTCTCTTTTAATTTTTACATTTCAGTTTACTTAAAACAATTCAGACCACTAAAGAGTGACCAAGTTTTCATCACTTTTCTTCCTCCATGTCCTTGCCCTCTCTCCTTTCCACACTTAAGAGCTTTTATTAACACTGGACACCTTATTTCATGCCCTGCCACCCTCAGGTGTGAACGGAAGGGAATTAGAATCTGCATAATCCTGGAGCGGAGCAGAGCGGTGACTCTGTGAACCCAGGGGGGGTCACGGGAGCTGCTCTTAGCCTGCAGAGGCAGTCAACTGACAGCATCTCCTGTGTGAAAATATATGCTCTCCTGCTGGCCTTCACGCTCCTCATGGGGAGGGAGCGAGGTGTAAAAGTCAGGGGAAATCAGATGAAGGTGAAGAATTATTGACGCAATGATGGAAGATAAAACCAGATATGAGGCAAAGAAGGATTTGATACGTTTATCTGAAAGCAGCAGTTCACACAGAGCTTGTGGAGGAAAGGTTCAGATTAGGAAGAAGAAATGAGATGGAGAGATGTAAACGTAGCAGACAAGAAGTGCAAAATAAGATTTCCATTTAAAAGAGTGTTCAAACTGAATATAATCAGTGTTGGCACAAAGGGAAACGGTGACAACAAACAATTAACATTACATATTACATCAGAGTTAGTGTGTGTGAGCATGTGTGTAAAAAAATGTTGATTTTTGAAATTCAAGTCGGTTCAGCCGGACTTTATGCTCAAAAGCAAAGCCCAAGTCTGTCTGGCTCCTTGAATTTATGCCACCACTCAAATTTATCTGTGTTATTTTATTAAATATTCTAACGGAAGTTACGATTTTTTTTTCTATTTCATTCAAACACATTAGTTGTTTGTAAAATGTTTTGTGTTTTGAGCAAAAGGAGTACAACTCACCACTTTATAAGTCAGAAAATGGACATTTCTGTGTGAAATGTTTTTATTTTAACTCGAGAAATACAGCTTTCCTCGTTTTAACCAAGTACTTTTCAATGACAAGTCATTCTTGAGTAAAACCCATGTTTTACCCTTTAAGCAATCAAAACCGTTCATACAAACACCATCAGTGCATGAACATCACGACGGTGGAAAAGACTGTGCAAATGTGTCCACGTCCCCTGGTTATGATTTTTATCTGTTCACCACCAAATTCGGAGTGAAGCTTGGTGGATTGCCTTGAAATGAAGGGCAGATAATCTTTTCAAAAATTCCTGCTGTCGTTGCCTCCAGTCAGCGAGAGGGCATGATTCAGATCTGGGAAAAAAAAAAAAAAAGAAAGAAAGAAAACGTTTTATTCTCACATGGAGCGGGGAACTCCTGAACTTGATTTTGAGCAAGCACAAAAGAGAAGTGGTCCTGAGGGAGGACTTCCTTCTTAACTGCAAATGGATTACTTGTTAAAGATAACAACTTCACTGGTCATAAACCTGAAGTCATCACATCTTGACGGAGGATGGTCAGTGACAAAATTACTCACATAAATTACAACACTGACATCTATAGAGATGATCAGCAGGAAAAACTCTCGGAGTCATCACTGTTTTCTTGACACATTCTGGTTCTCATATTTCATATTATGCAGGATAATGTTTCATGTACTGTTGTTGGGGCTGACTGATTAATCTCATCTAAGCATGAACACATCTGCAAGGCTCATATTTTTGTTTATGGTAACTTGCTGACAAATACAAATATCTCCACAAACTGAAATGAGGTACAGCAAAGCACCAAAGATCTTTAAGTTTAAGATTGAACAGTTTTGTTTCATAATAGAAGAACAATAGATGTTAAGAGTTAAAATCTTGAGGCAGTTTGGACTTAAAACAAAAGCTTAGCGTTACAATTACATTATCAAGTGAGCAGTTATGAGCTCAGAAATAATGGCTGCTCATTTTTGTAAATACATACATACATACCGTATTTTCCGGTGTACACGTCGCACCGCCGTATTAGTCGCATCAGTCCAATTATGTCCAATAAAGTGGAAAGATCCATAAACATGTTGCACCGCCATATAAGTCGCATCTATTATGCATCGCCGCTGACGCGTCACGTATGTTACGCGTCACCGCTGACAACCCGGAAATGTGGGCCGGTGTTTTGCCAAAAATGGATTGGCTGCCAAATGGCCACAGGAGCGTG
>JARVGS010001166.1:11873661-11888903 GCA_031762315.1 Hypsolebias antenori | reverse complement strand
GGTATGGTATGGTATGGTATGGTATGGTATGGTATGGTATGGTATGGTATGGTATGGTATGGTATGGTATCTTAGTTTACTTCCCCCTTCCTTTTCTTGTCCAACACTAAAAAAAAAAACGACTGTACGTAAAGGACTCACACTGAATGAACCAAGCTCTCCAGATGGCGTTGTTCAGACGGATTTTATCCCTCCAGAGCAGACGCAGACCTTTGAACGACTTCCATTTAGGGGAAACTATTTTTCCACTGAAAAAGAAGGACAAAAACATTCAAATACACAAGAGATGGGTAAAACAGGGGCATGAGAGTGCAGAAGAACAATAACGGAGAAAAACAAGTAGCTTCACTGCTTTCACCCCCACCTGCTGGAAACCTGTCCTGATTTTGAAAAATAGCACCCAATCATCTTATTCCCAGTACAGTACCAGGATGTTTGTGCTTCGTTCTAACATCCCATCACCTGCTGAGTGCTAAAAACAGAGCTCCTAATGTGAGGTGCTCCGGGTGTTGCTAGGAGGCTGAGTGAATCCTTTTCAACACGCTTTTAATGCGGAAAATGGCTGCATGTCGTTTTCTGGAGCAGAGACGGCGTGCTGCTGAAAAACACGAGGAGACACTAGTTCACACCGGCCTGATCCTTAACAGATGTTATACAGGAGAGCCACGAGTTGAGCAAAATAAACAGCTGGATGTATTTTGTGTCTGTAATGCAAAAAAAGAAGAAAAAAAAAAAGACTTCTGAAAAACTTGCTCAGACGAAAGACGAAATGTTTCTACAAATTTTTTGCTTTTTTTTTTTTTTTGAATGTCCAGAGGACCAGACTTAACTTTTTTAGATTTTTATAAATTAGTTTTATTTCTTTATAATAAGGGTCCCTTTTTCAATGATTTATTTCTGTTTTACAATGAGGTGATTCACGAGGGTTTAAACACTTTATGAAACATTTATAAAACTATTATAAATTGCTTTGACTAAGGTGGCTCTCTATTTTGTACTTTACTTTAAGTCATTCAGGAAAAAGTCATATTTGCTAGTCAGCTGACTTTTTAACTAAACTTTAAATACCAAAACAAAGTTTGGTTAGTCTATTAGTGATTGTATGCAAGTGACTCACTGATACTCAAAATCTACATTTTGAAGAATAAGGATGAACAGTAAGGATGCAGATGGCAGATGAATGTTGGATAACTACCATATTAGGGAGGGGTGGAATCCTGGAAGCTACTGTATTTTTTTAACAGCCATGTACCCAGGCATTGGTCAGGAAAAAAATAAAAAACTTTTACAGTATGTATTTGTGAATGTTACCGGTACGTATTTAATTAAAAGTTTAAAACACATTTGTAAAATGTCTCTGTGTAAATTTATCATGTTATAATGTGGACACCCATGGCTTATATATGTACAAAAAATATATACAGGTAGTTGTTGGGTTACGACCGCCTCGAGTTACGACGTTTTGTGGTTACGACACATCTCCCATTGACTTTGACAGCCTTAATCCATGCGTTTCTTTTGTGTGTGGGGTGTTAATACCTTTCCCTTTAAGACCCTGCACTTTCCCTTTAAGACACTGTTGACTCCTCCCGCTCTCTGGCGTCCATTTTGTTGTTGGAAGCCGTGCCAGCTGGAGGAGCTCATTCGGGAGTGGCGTGAGCTGCCTGCGGTCTGGTTGGACTTACCTGTAAACACGCCTGACCGAGGTGGATTGGATTTTAAAGAAAAAAGAGAAAGAGATAACCAGCGGCGCACCAGTGGCGGAGGGATTACAGGTACAGTTTTTTTTACTGTTTTATTTCATTATGAAACATACTGTGCAGTACTTTATGTGTTTTTTGATAATTATGTAGGGTACTGTGTTAGCTAACTGCTTGGAAATACAGTACTTTACATGTTTAAGGTACTGAATGTACGCTGGTTTTGTCTACGTTGAAAAAAACGTGTTTACAACGCCGTGTACCATGCATGTTCCGACTTAAGTCAAATTCGGTTTACGATGCCGCATGAGAACGGATCTCCGTCGTAAGTCAAGGACTACCTGTACTAAAAAAATTGTTCCTACTTGGAGGTTTTTCACTTATTGCAGGGGGGGGTGGGGGGGGGTGGCAGAACCTAACCCCCGCAATAAACAAGGGACTACTGTATCCAACTGCTTATAGGTTGTTGAGAGTTTAATTTAGATATAAAAAGATTATTTATCTTTCCCACGGCAATCATCTATGCAACGCAAGCGTATGGATCAAGCAGTAGGAGTAATGATTTTCTATCAGCTTTCATCTCCTGTTAATACTTACTTTTAATTGCCTTGCAAAAGATCGATGGAAAGCATGGTGTTTTCAACTTTTAGCTTACTGCTGACAAAAAAAAGATCAATATCACAAATATCAACCAATAAACACTGAGAGCAAAATATCAGAGGAAGACGGTAGAAATGGAGTGAGAGGAGGAAAAGGTCAGTACTTAAAGAAATATGGGCTGGTGCACTAAATGTGCAAAACCAGAATAATAAAGGAGGAAGACAAAAAAAAGTCTGCATGAGAAACAGCCGTTGGACAGAGGGTACAATTATGACAGAGAAAACTGTCTTACTGCAATAGAGCAAAAACAAAAAAACAACAAACGTGGCTCCAATCTGTAAAAACTGGAGAACAATACTCTCTAATCTATAATAATCACACTTGTCAGAGGTTCTCCAGAGTTCAGGACTCAACGGTCAGCTCTTCTGAAGATTAATGAATGCTGAACTCAAACCTTCCCTGAACTTCACTTAATATCAATAATTCAGGAAGCTAAAGCAATTAATTCTTAAGATATTCTGGGATTTGCTTATGAGGCCCATTTATTCCTCATAAACCTATTGGCTGAGATGGTGCAGGATGAAACATAACGTAAATAGGTTTTCTGTCATTTATGCAAAGAAAGATGAAAATACTTGAATTTATGGTCCTTGTGTCAATAGATGCAGATATTTCTCTGGGTGCTTACACAAGTTTATGAAAAAGAAAACTTTTAGACTTTGAATTTCTTTTGTGAACATTTTGTGTGTGTGTTTTTTTATATATTTATTTTATTTTGTAGAGACAATGCTTTCTCTAATTTGAAGAAAATGGCTTTGTACAATTGCAGAAGTATTAAAGATGGAGATCTAACAGAACAAGTTCTTTATTGATGTTGGTTTTATTGGCACACCACAAAAGAAGAAGAGAGGGTGATAATGTTTTTACCTGTATCTGTGTAAATATTTATCTATATCGTTATAAATATCAGGAAGTAAGCATTGGGTTGACATCTAAAATTGATTAGTATTTGGAGTCAACCTGATTCAATACAACCTCTACAGCTAGTTAACTGTAAAAAACACAACAATGGATATCTCAGTCAGTTTAACTGACATTCAGCTCAAATTTGATGTGGTAGTAGCTGAGACTGATCCACAACATATTATTCTTAGAGCTAACTGATTATGTGAGTTTTTTGCTTTGAACTTTGGCATTAGCTTTGCCATTTTCAACACACTCTGAGGGTGACATATTGCTATACTGCATGATAAATAGCATATGTTGTTTTTAAGGTTTCACCAAAACAGCTAAACAGCTTGAATAGTGGCTCCTCCCACCAAGGAAGTCTGCGGACCTATCAGAGGGACACAGTTGAATAAACATTGTATAATTTCAGGACTCTTGAATTCTCTCTGGCGCTGTCCTATGTCAACCTTGGCACCCCTTGAGAGTGTTTATGGAGCTCACCAGAGGGAAATGTATGATTATACCATAATTATCAGAACTCCTACAGTGACTCTCGAGTGTCCTTGGACACGCTCACCATTCTTGTCATCTCCCCTCCCCTGTGGAATGTCTGCGTCACTATGCGCCTATGTGCGGGGTGATTCTTTTTTCAATCTTGGGCTCTCTCTCCTCAGCCAAGGAGTGAGAGTTTGATAGTTTTTTTTTTTTTTTTTGCCTCCAAATCCTCTACATGTGTCACTTTCATTAGTCGTCAAGGCTCATTGTGATTATCTCTGTAAATGAAGGTTGAATGAATGAAAAATGTGCATTCCTTTAAGAAATTTTATGATTTTATTTATTGTCATTTTAACCTATTTTCTCTTCCATGTAATGAGGCCAAATTGTTTATTTTGTCCTTAGCGTCAGCTTATTACATATTTTTTGAGCATTTGTTAGATCCCTGCAAAGTTCTACAATCTCAAGTCTACACCAAAGACCATTTATTATGTTTCATAGAACAAATCACAGCTAAAATGAAGTGCCTGTTGCTCAGGCTTCTTTGTTCTTAATGGCATAGCCTCCTGAAGAAAGACTTTTGCATACTGAATTCCTGGTGGCTTATCAGGCACACCTCAAGCGTGGAATAAGAAGCTGCATAGCACTCTGACATTTTAGATTAATAAACAACAACAAAAAAAAAAAAAAAATCAAAGAGGGCTCCCAGTTTTTGAAACTGCAGTCAAAATTATATCTTAAATAGACAAAAATTTGAACTATGAACACTGACTGTATGATTGAAATAAACTTCTGGCATGACACCATGCATCTGCTGTTCCTCTTCCTTTTTCATCTTAAATATAAAGAAACATATAGTTTTTTTTGTTTGTTTTTTTTTTTTTACTCCACAGCATTAATTCCAATCATCTTTTGGTGTCATACTCCATAAAATCAAATACAGCATGGCTGATCTTCTGAGCGTTCGAACAGAAATCAAGTAAACTTTATTTTCAAGGTTCTTCAAGGCTTTTCAACTCTCACCTGAAAGGCTTCTCCAATTCTAGCTAACTGGACAATTTCAGGTTTGAAAGCTTTTTTACGAGCGTTACCACAGCAAGTGTTCTTGAAGTTCACATCAATGGTGACGTTAAGTTGAATATCAAGGACATTCAGGTGCATTCAGAGCAGGAAACGGGCGCACAGAGATTTATACAACAGAACCTAGGTAATCACTTCTCAAACATAAAGAATGAAACACAGAAGAGCTGATTAAGTCGAGACTCTTCTGGTCACCTTCAGGATAAAAGATAACACTAATGTTCAGATTTTAGGATCTGAAGAAAGGCGATTATAGTAAATAATAGACAACAAACTCTAAAACCAAACATTTCTTACCCAACACCTATTTATTCAACCCAGACTCTTTCTAGAAACATATGAACACGACAATTTGCCTGCAGTTCTGAAAATATGGGTCTCCTGACTAAACATGATGAAACAAACTCTCCACTAGTTGGTTAGAGTTGAAGAAGTGTTTTCTATTAGAGGTGACAGATAAACAACAACCAAAAGAAGCTCTGCTGCCTTCAGATCAAGCATTTATACAACAAATACAGAAGAGGCAACCAAATACCACTGTAGCACCACTAGACCATAATGGAATTCCACCTCCACAAGCAAAATGACCATTTCCAGGGAGAAAGAGCAGCATTATATTTTAGCTTTGCTTTTTAAAGTCTGCTAATTTATTTACAATCTACTAAATACTGTCTGAATATTATTAGACTTACACAATCTGATGAAAATAAAAATAGGTTTTTAGAGCTTTTAATGCAGTAAGATGTGACGAACTGTATACTTTTGTTTTACTATTTCTTAAACAAGTGGATATAATAATAAAAGCAAGATAAATTGCATTTCCTGTGAAAATGCTGTGTGAATGCTTTTTGAGGAACGATTTTGAGGAACAATTTAAAAAACATTTAAAACCAGGATTGAAAGGTTTCATCGCTTATCTGTTAATGAAAGTTGAATTTGGACAGCTGACATCTGATAAAAGTTGCAAAAGAAAACTAGAAAGTTGTTAAAAAAAAGGCAGAACTGTGTAGAAAAACCTGATTAGATTCATTCTCAGTCGGTCTTTCACATGAAAGAAGAAATGTTTCTACATTTTTGTTTTGTTTTTTTAAAGGTCCAGAGGATCAGGCTTCATTTTTAGATGTCTCTACCTGGATTATTGAGCAAGCATCAGGATGTCTATATTTAAAATTCTATATAGAGAATATAGATGTTTTTGTAGAATCTGGTTCATCAGATTTAATTCAGTTCAGTTTATTTATAAAGCGCTCAGTCACAACAGAAGTCATCTCAGGGCACTGAACAGAAATATTCATCCATCCATCCATCCATCCATCCATCCATCCATCCATCATCTTTTACCTGCTTCTTCCATTTTGGGTCATGGTGGTCGCCGGTGCCCATGTCCAGCAATAGAAATATTCATATATAAAAATAATTTAACACTATTTATCCGAGGAGCAGACTGCTTTGAGTTTAACTCATCACAGAACTCTCATTAGCAGGACTTTGGATTCTGGACACACCTCCAGAATCGGTCCTAAAGTGCAAGTGCAAATCCAGGCTGAGCTGAGCCATGCTGAGCATGGCTGTGCAGGGCTGAGCAGAGTTGGGGCTGATAGGGGCAGTGCAAATGGAGCAATAGAGACAAACAACCATTCACTCGCTCTCTCACACCTAGGGACAATTTAGAGTTACCAGTCAGCCTTGCATGCATGTTTTTGGTCTGTGCGAGGAAACTAGAGTACCCGTAGACAACCCATGCATGCACAGAGAGAACATGCAAACTCCAACTAGAAAGGCCCGCAGACCAGGATTTGAACCAGCAACCTTCTCGCTGAGAGGCATTAGCTCTAACAATTACGCCACTGTGCTGCCCAAGGTATTGCCTAATCATCTGAAAATTTAACAGAAAGCCAAAAAAAATGTTGTCTCTGATAAGCAGATTTCAGTGTTTGTTTAATGATATGCCAACTTGCACCACAGTGCTTGAGCATGACATTGATGTTGCTCATGCTATGCCCATCAAACAACATCCTTTTTGGGTGAACCCAATCAAAGAGCTTAAATGAACCATGAGACAGAGTATATGTTGCAACAAGGGTTTGCCAACACTGTTCCAGTTCTTGGAGTTCTCCATGTTAGAAATGAAACCTGATGGTTCTCCTTGTTTCATTACAGAAGTTCGAAAGGTAAATTCTGTAACAGTCACTGATTCATATCCACTCCCCAGAAGTGAAGGTTGTGTGGATACAATTGGCAAAGCTCAATTTGTGAGTGGATTAGATTTACTAAAAGGGTATTTACAAGTACCACTTACCAAGCAAGCTTCAGAGATCTCTGCTTTTGTTACACCTGACACATTTCTACAGTACAATACAATGGCCTTTGGCATGAGCAATGCTCCTGCAACATTTCAGCATCTAGTTAACACTATCTTCTGTGGGTCATCCAACTGTAATGTGTATTTGGATTACTTTATTGTGTATACCTTGACCTGGGAGGAACACATGACGGTTTTAAACCAAGTGTTCACACGACTTGTGGAAGCTTCTCTAACTTTGAACCTTGCTAAGTGTGAGTTTGGAAAAGTTACTGTCACCTATCTCGGTAGACAGGTTGGCCAAGGACAACTGTGTCCTTTGGAGGCAAAAGTTTCTGCCGTTGCTGAGTTCCCTGTGCCTCATACTAGGAAAGGCTTTGAGACACTTTCTAGGCACGGCTAGTTATTATAGAAACTTCTGCCATAATTTTTCAACTGTTGTGCATCCTCTGACATTTCTCTTGAGTCCAAAGGTTGACTTTACCTGGACCCAAGAGTGTCAGCCCACATTTCAAAACATGAAATCTCTCTTGTGTCCTGTACCTGTACTCTCGGCCCCAAACATGACATGACCATTTAAGCTTGATGTGGATGTCAGTGCAGTGGGAGCTGGAGCTGTTCATTACAAAAAAGTAAAAATGGAGCTGAAAATCATGTTTATTATTTTTCCATGTAAATTTAACAGAAGTCAGCTAAATTACTCCATCATTAAGAAGGAAGCTCTGGCTTTGCTTCTGGCACTTCAGCACTTTGAAGTGTATCTTGGATCTAGTCCTTCACCCATTGTACTCTACAGTGACTACAATTCACTCATTTTTCTCGCACATGTGCAATCATCATCAAAGACTCATATGCTGGGCCTTAATTGTACAGAACTTTAACCAAAGGGTGCAGCCAACATCTTTGCCAATGCCTTGTTTAGACTGCATTTGTAAATACCTCTCGTTGTAAATGTGTACATTTGCTTTGATAAACTTTGTATTTTGTATTTTAAAGGAGGAGGTGTTATGGCCTGAGGCCATTTGTTTGAGCGACTCTATAGTTGCAGGTTGATTGCTGACTCAGCTGTGACCCATCTGGGATTGGCTTCTTCACCTCCTGACTACTCCCCAAGGGACATCCATCTGCACCATGGTTTGCTTCATCTCCGCCTGCTCCTACAACCACAGAAGAGGCCTGTCTATTTAAGCCCAGCTCTCCTGTCAGTCAGGATGGCTGTTATTTAGAGCAGTTCGCCATTTTGTATGGGTTTCTGTGGACTTGACTTGTTATCTACCTGATGATTGAGCTCACAACACTTTTTTTAACTTGAAATGTTTGGGCTTTGGCTAACAATTAATTCCTGCAGTTGGAATAGTTGGTTAGTGTTTGTAAGCTTCTGAAGGCAATCAGAAGGCTTACTAGTTCATAATATTTGTTTTGATTCCATATAACTTTGGTTTTACATTAATTTTGTTACTTCTTTTGTTAGTAATTATAATTGTAACCATCTCTGGTAATTGGTACTTTGGAAGTACCCCTCTTTTGTTTAATTTTATTCAACTGACCAAATAAATTAAGGGGCTGAGATGATGTAGAGGCAGGGCAGCCGTCTCAGGACCGGAAGGTCCCGGGTTCGATCCCCGGTCACTGCATACCTCGTTGTGTCCCTGGGCAAGACACTTAACCCCGAGTTGCTCCCGATAGGACTGGCTGGCGCCTTGCATGGCAGCCTACTGCTACCGGTGAATGAATGTGTGTATGGATGGGTGGATGGCTGGTACTGTGAAGCACTTTGGGGCCCCTCATAGAGGGCTGGAAAGCGCTATATAAGTAAGCTCCATTTACCATTTACATCATTTTCTACAAGTAGACTCTCACACTGGTTTATTTTCATCTATAAATCCCTCCTTGGTCTGCTACCGTCTCATATCTCCTCCCACATGTCACGCCTTCAGTGCAGTTACATCATTCGCTCTCAGGCCATCATTACCTGCAGTGTTCCCTCAGTGTGGGACTGAACCTTTGCCTTTCCCTCCTCTGCTCCTGCAACCTGGAACATCTTGCAACAGGAACTGAAGTTGTCCACCTTTAAATCTTTAAGGGTTTTAAACATTTGATCATGTCAATGGAAAAATCAAAGCAAATGTTCTTGTTTTTAATATTTTACCGTTTTACAGCACCCCAGTTTATTGTTTCATTACACTACTCTTATTTAACTGCATTTTTACTGTAGTTTATTGTTGTCGTTTGCTGTTATTGTTATCTGTACTTTATGTTCTGTCTAGAACAGGTGTTTCTTGTAAATGAGTCCTCGTGACTCAATGAGATTAGCCTGTATAAATAAAGGTTGAATGAATGAAAAAAAAGAAGCTTTTAGCTCACATACCAAAGCTTACCCATAAATCCTTAACAAGAATGAAGCGAACAATTAGATCTGTGATTGGATATATGGTGGAGGTGACAACTCACTGCTGGTCTCTAACAATTAGCTCAGGTCTTCAGTGTTAGATTGACACCTGAGGCTGAGGAATGTGACTGATTGCTTTCTAAACATTTCAGTTCAACCAGACATGACCTTTCCCCATTTCTGATGCATAAATGCACAGAATAACCTCCTTTGTGCCATCATGACGTGGAATTTATCACTGACACACTGATTGGCTGGTTTATCCCTGCATGTAAGATTCATCTTTTCTATATTTTACAGTATTGAGCTTCCAAAGCTAAACTCCAATAACACTGGCACAATCAGAGAGGTAGGCTTCACCTCAGATTTTTAATCTTACACTGCCAGTGCCTTTACTCTGTATCCGTTTGTGTGTGTGTGTCTTCTGAATCAATGAACATTTTTGAACTTGTGGAACATAATATGCATCTACAGTTGGTTATGGCTATTCAGTCAATTTAACAGATAATGTGTTAACGTTTGAGGTCATCCCCAACACGTGCTCCAAGTGCTTCACATTGTGCAAGACATTTACTTAAATGTTTAGCTGTAGCTGTTGGAGTCATCCTTGTTTTTCTGTTACCAAAATATCTAACAAACCAATGCACGTTTTACAAGGATAAAATGTCATGTGGAAATAGCTGAGGCTCATTTATAGTGCACACACTGAGCTTGACATCTTGCAATATAAAACTTGTGAGGGATATTGGCAATATGCATTTGTTCAAGGAATACTTGATCTTTCAATTTTTATATTATTTTATAAACTGCCACCAAGCGGCAGCCAGATATTGCAACAAGAATACGAGGTGTGGGAACCAGCACAGACACCACTTTCGTAATCAACCAAAACAATGAAGCACACAGTGTGAGCCTTCTAGGTATCTAGGAAACAAGATATGTGACCCAGTGGTAAGGCAATGCAATAAAGTCAACCTCTCTGCTCCTCTTCTCTGGCTATAACAAACTAAAATGGCCACTTATTGGCCAAAGCAGCACTTTACTCAGGGCTTCACATCCATAGGTCATTATGATCCAACAATTGGAAATATGAAGTGCAGTCCTCTTGTAAAACCCCCCATCATATTATTTCTAACCAGAAGAATTATGGTGGTGCAACCTCTCTTTCAGCAACAAGAAAAATTGTGGAAAGTATCTGCAAAACTAATAGTTCATGTTATTCTGAAAGCAAATCATGAAATGTGGACTCAGCAGGAGATCTGCTTTGTAATTTAATCAAAATCTCATCAACTAAGCCATTTAAAATAACTATTCTGTAATTATTTTGGAAATATAATTGGTCTTTGATCACTTTACCAAATACCGTAGGCAACAAGCAAAATTAGTAGAGCATACCATTCATTTTCATCAATGACTCAGCCTAAACAATTAGCTTTAGTCAGAGTTTGATTGTAAATTTAAACATTTGAAGAAAAAAAAAAAACCTCGTAGCTCTCTAGAGAACAGATGTTTATTATTTTAATATGAATGTGCTGTTTGGATTTTAATTGGACCAGTTGCAGTGCTGATCTACCAAATCACCTTGTTCATGGGAGGTGGATAAAGCTGGTGAAGCTCATGTTAACACTCTAATTCTTTCAAATATATAACATTGCAACACCCAGCTTACTCAAAGAGCTGCAGAGAAGACAACCTAAATAAAACCAAAAACAGTAAACAGCTCCACATTCTTCATGTTACAACACTTGGAGTCATGCTTGAGCAGTGAAGCAGAATCTGTCAGGTGGTAAAGGGGGTTGGGTATTTGGTTAAGGAAAATTACAGCTGTGTTTGTTCGATAACGCGTTAGAAAAAAAGAGGATCAAGTGTGGGTGGTCCACAATGTTTAAATCCTACACTCCAAAAGAAGCCCTGCTTGGTGTTACAGTCACTGAAAGTCTCTATAGACAAAAGCAATTTCAATTCAATGGCACTTATCACAGCTTTGCCTGCAGAAAGCAAAATGCTTTCCGAGATGCTTCATGTCCACAAGTCCTCCAGGAAATTGCTCTGTATTGATGGTTGGACCAACTGCAGGTGGCAATTATCTGAGACTTTGTTATACAAGTGGTTTATTTGCTGTAAGTAGCCCACATTTGACTGGTCTACAGAGAGCAAAGCTGCTTCAAGGGTAAAACATTGCAGATCACACACTTCCTCAAATCCCCGCTTTGACCTTTGCGTCACGGCAAAATCTTTTCTCCCCACATTAGTGAGATGACTAGTTGTCCTTGACGGCAAATCACAGTATTAAACTGTAATGTACTTAGGTTGAAACAGAAACAAGTTGGCTGAAAGAGAACACAGCAGTGTGGAGTTTAAGTGTTATACTGTATATACACCCAATGATGACTCATGGTTAAAGTGAGTTATATGGACAACAGTGGCCTCCGTGACCTAGAAAAGAAGAAGCGGCTAAAGAGAATGAATGGATACCTGGCCAGTTACTTAAAACTAATTCAGAGACAGGAAAACCTAGGGATCTCAAAATCTATTGGTGAATGAGAATAGTGTTACAATCCTCCCGTTTTGAACCCATATGCAGGCAGGCGAGTGAGGCAAGAGTTTAAAATAAAATTTATTTATTTTAAACAAAACAAAAGGCTGGCGTGGCAGCAAAAACAGGACGGGTTCAGATTCAGATTCAGATTCAGATAGGTCACAGGAACAGAGGAGGACTGAGATGCCTGTTTGCAAACAGGACAATGACCGGACAGTTTGGAAGTGGATGGAAGGAGTTTTCATAGAGCAGAGGAAGAGTGGTTAATGAGTGCAGCTGGACAGGTAACTGATTAGGGGCAGGTGTGAGTGATTAAAGGCTGGAGAGGCAGACTGAGGAGTGAGAAAATGACAGAGACAAAGCACAAGAATGTCCAAGTACAAGAAACAAAAAAGTTCAAGACATGGAAACACAAAGAAAACAGACCATCATGTCACTCAGAGCCAGAAAAAGCAATCAAACACACCAAAAACCCCCAAAACTAACAGATATCCAGTTGCTTAAATCATTTTAGTGGAGACAGGATATTATTTGGCCTAAAAAAGGTAACTGCCTTATGAAAGACTGTTGGGTATTTTATTCGCTGACATTTCACTGTGCATTTTAATTTTAAACCAAAGCTAGAGTTGGACTCTTCAGGACACACGTTTGAATTTGGACAGATCACTGAGCAGTGGCGGCCGGTCTTTAGGGGCAGTTGGGGCGCAGCCTCACCTAAAAAATTTATTTGCCCGACAAAGTAGTTCCTCTTAATAAATAATGTAAATGACTCATTTACTGAGCTTAATGAGAACGGTTTCTGTTTGTATTTTTCAATGATTTTGACCATTTTAAATGGAATTTAAAATTATTTTTTAGGCATTCATTCTCAGTTTTTGACTTTTTTATTCGTTCAGCGACAAGCTTTCATCAAGCAGATCCAAACATGTCCAGTGATCCAAACAGCCAACTCCAAGAGAATGTCATTTGGGGCATCAGATTTTCTGCCCTGTGGATACATTCAGCTGGTTTTAGCACATTAATACACCCACCAACACTTGTCCTGACGTGAGCTCAAATGCAGGAATAGCTGGAGCAAAACCTTCTGTGTTGTTGAGATATTCTGTTTAAATCCATTTGGAGCAGACGGAAACAGAAAACTGAGGAAACTAAACAAATAGGACATTTTTGCCAACATAATAGGATTTTGTTTAACTCATTCTCCGGTGAATGTGGCTGTGTTAGGTCATTCAAATCAGGCATTTGTCTTGTCTTGTTGAGACATGAGGACTCATTTACAAGAGGGCCCTGTTCCAAACAGAACATATAAAGTACAGACAATAATAACAATAAATTACAGGAAAAATGCAGTTAAAATAATAGTGTATAAAACAATAAATCAGGGTGCTGTAAAACAGGCTGAAATCCTAAAAATAACATATTTGCTTAGATTTTTCCATTGACATTATCAAATGTTTAAAACCCCTTAAAGAAATGAGGGTGGACAACTTCACTTCCTGTTGCAAGGTGTTCCAGTTACAGGAGCAGAGTAGGAAAAAGCCTTTTTACTCAGTTCAGTCTGCGCTGAGGGAACGCTGCAGGTAATGATGACCTGAGAGCG
The DNA here is from genome assembly GCA_031762315.1 of Hypsolebias antenori. Classification (NCBI taxonomy): domain Eukaryota; kingdom Metazoa; phylum Chordata; class Actinopteri; order Cyprinodontiformes; family Rivulidae; genus Hypsolebias; species Hypsolebias antenori. The sequence continues at coordinate 11,875,250 of JARVGS010001166.1, read as the reverse complement.
CATGTTGTAACTGCATTGACGGCGTGACATGTGGGAGGAGATATAGGAAGGTAGCAGACAGAGCAAGCAGAACTGTACGCTGTACAACCAGGAGAAAAGCTATGAACTAAAGGGAACAGACATTTCAGAATTATATTCATAAATAGAAAAAATAAAGTAAGTTGTGTGTAAAATCTTAGTGATTCTGATTGTGTTCAGTCAAGCAGAAGAGGTTTTTCTGGCCCTGACAGTGCACCACTGATTGAATACCAAGTGGCTTTTCATAAAGAAATATACTGTATATATAAAGATAGAGAAACATTTGGATGAAGCTATATTCAGTTTTTGTTTTGTTTTGTTTATGCTTTAGCATTTGTGCCCAATTTGTTACTTTCTGCTGTTAAGGTTGTCTATAGCAAACAAAATGATAATGTTCTACTAAAAAATTACAGATATGCCATTAGATTATTCTGTTATTTAGTTATCTAAAGCATGCATCAGTGTAGTTATGAAACTGTTGTGTGTGTTTGCTCACAGGTCAAGCTAAATGACCGTTTTGGGGGTAGTGGTTGTTAGTGGGAGGGGGGTGTTATTTAAATAATGGATATGTGTTTATAGTAAAAAAAAATATGTTCAAATCCAGTTTGAATATGAAGGATGCATTGGTTTTCAGGCAGAATTGGATTTGTTCCTGATTGTTGCGTTTTATCTTTGGTTGAATATAGCATGTTGAGATTCCATCAAGTTATCATTAGAGACGTAGATAGAGATTAAAACCAGTTAAACTAATGCAATTAAGGATGTGCAGTTTGATGTACTGCTCAGCATTGTTATTGCTAAGTGTAGGCAATTTTTCACAAATCTTGAAAAACAAACTATAAGCTAAAGCTAATGATAACCTTTAAGTCAGGTTGAGGTGGCCGTAAAATCTAATTAAAGTCTTTGCTCAGTCAAATGGGTGAAATAGTCATTTCAAGGTGAGCTAGCCAATAATTCAAAAGTCTAATGACGTTAGATTTAGAGGGCACTTTGAGACTGGAAGGAGAAAGTGTCTGGAAATTTTATTATAGCTCATTGGAGGGCAAAACATGTCTGCCCTGATGTTCCTAACATGGTCTTTTATTAAAAAAAAAAATTAACTGATGATCCAGACTGTTCATGATGCATTGCCATACAGCTGCATTTATCTCAAGCCATGCAGAGCTTCCTAACCATCCATGATTGTGCTGGAGAAGCAGCATTTTGTTGTGTTGAGTAGATATAGTGTTGGCAACTGAAACGTATTCTTCTCTTCCACCTTATTGCTTCACCATAAAGATTCCTTCTATTTTTTGTGTAACTCTATGAGGCACCCACATTGTTTGCTGGCTGTGAAATGTTTTCTAGTCAATAAATGGGAGGCAAGCTCAAACGTGTTCTATTGAAACTGCTACTCCTTTGTTCCTCCACTAATGCATCAGCATTTGAATTAGTTTTAGTTTTATTTCTGCTTTTAAGTGCATACAAGGCTTAGCAAATGAAATTCCATTTTGGCAGTACAGGTAGTCCTCGACTTAAGGCGCCCTCGACTTACAGCAACTCGGACTTAAGAACGGGTGTGCTAACATACA
>JARVGS010001166.1:11778861-11790086 GCA_031762315.1 Hypsolebias antenori | reverse complement strand
TTCCGGTAACCGGCTTTTTCGGTATCCGGCCGGGCCGGTGTAACGGAACTAAGCCGGAAACCGGGGGTTACCTGTATGTATATATATATATATATATATATATGAAAATCAAGTACCGGTAAGTACATCCATCCGTCCATTAGAAATCAAATAGAACATATTAGTTCCCTTTAATTGCACTTAAAAGTGCAAAACTAAGAATGCATTACATTAATGTGCTGGTTACAGAAAAAAATCAATCTCATCATGCTAGCGTTGATCTAATACCAGCATCAAATATTACTGATACTTTTAACTCATCCTTGTTTGCCATCTCAAGCATGTCAAGCAACTTGTACTTCATAAGTACCAGTACTTTGTCTGCATTCCTCAACTGTAACAAGTTTGCAAAACCATAGGATTTGTTATTGATTAGATGTAACACAGGACCAGCATCGCTCGGATACTTTCACTACTTGTGTACCGACTATATAATTCATGTGCCATAATTTATCAATATTCTACATCTGAATGTTTTAGGTAAAAAAAATATGTAATGCTTGTGACTTCACACATTGACATTGGTCCATTTTACCAGCTCGTAATTGGGAACTTCGGCCTGAGTCACGACCAGCAGGAGTCCCAGATGGCATTATGGGCCATCATGGCAGCCCCTCTGCTCATGTCCAATGATCTCCGGGACATTTGCCCTCGTTCCAAGGCGCTGCTGCAGAACAAACTCATTATAGCAATTAACCAGGACCCACTGGGGAAGCAGGGGTACCGCACTGCTAAGGTGGGTGACAAAGCCTTATTTGCAGAATATCTCAAATTTGGCTTGAATGGGTCAGCTGATTAACTACACATTTGTAAACATTTGTTGCAGACAAGCTGTTTTGAGGTGTGGGAGAAGCCGCTGTCCAATAACAGCCTGGCTGTTGCTGTGATGAACTTGCAAGACATCGGCGGGCCACAAAAATTTCCCATCGTCATGATCCCTGGTTGGAAGATCTGCGACCCCCAGTGCACCGTCACCCAGATCCTGCCTCAGTACAAGGAGATGGGTGTTCAAACGAGGCAGAGCGACATCGCCCTTTCTGTGAACCCTACAGGAACCACTCTGCTGACCATCACCCCGATGAAAGGCAACTTCAGACAAGCTCACAAACTGTTCTGGAAGAAAGAATCTGTGAAACGAGATCAAACCAACACTTTGTAGCAGTTGCTGTTGTGAAAATTTAAAGGGATTATGGGTTGACTTGCGCTGCCATAGGCTTAGACTGCCAGAGGACAAATTGACCTCATTTCCTTAAATTTAAAATTGAAGTTTTCATTTGATATTATATCTTAATGTGATTCTCGACCTGCCATTGTGTATCTGTTCCTCTCAAATCCAGTCAAAGCAGATGGCCGCTTGTCCTGAGCCTGGTTCTGCTCTAGGTTTCTTCCTCATGAGGATTTTAACTTTCCACTATCGCCTTCATGCTTGTTTGAGTTCTGCAGTTAAGTTAAATTCAAAGAAGTGTTAACTTATTTTTATATCGTGTTTCTGACTGTACAGTGCCGAGAAGACCTGGCGCTATTTAAATAAACTGAATTATGGGAATGTTTGTATGTTTACACTTGACATATCCACACAAACAAATAAAAGGCTATGCTCTGCATTCTTGACATGCACAGCAGAAAAAGCCAGCTGTGTAGGTTTGTACCTTTTAACAGGTGTGCCATGAAAAATAATAAATGTGGATGACTTGATTAAAATAATGGTGGATTCTTGGCAATGTTGTGGCCCCTTCACTTGAATTAAAACACAAGCCGGTTGGTTGTCACAAAATTCTGTCGCAACTTTAATAACATGGAATTATGGCAATTGTGAAATATGAATGCATAACCAAGTGTTTTCAGAAGGGTGAATAATATACAATAGTTTAAACTTTGAGATGATATCTAAAGTTATGACCAATGCTTAAAAATTAAGACAAGTGTCAAAAAGTACTGTAGTTGGCACTGAGTGAGGCTTTTCTTCAGATGTCTTGTTCCTACCCGGAGCTGTAGATCTCATTACAATGGGTACTAGGTGAAAGTGCTGGTATTCTTCATCCCAGGACGCTCTAGACCGCGTCTCTCCAGCCAGACAGCACCATCGTTCCAGGGTGTCTTGAGTTTCGTGTGGATTTCTTCACATCTCTGCTCCTTCCAAAATGGAGGTCCCGGAGCCCATTGGTTCCTTCAGGCTGGCTCGAGCAGACCCGTGCTGCTGTTGTCAGTCGTAGTTTTTGTACTTTTCATTCAATCTTTATTTAGGCAGGTTAATCTCAATGAGCCTCGAGGACTCATTTACAAGAGAGACCTGACTACAAAGAATAACAGCAACAGATTTTCCTTGGACAATCAACAATAGACAATCATAAGAGAGAAATATTTTTTTAACAAGTTAAAACAAAGATGTCAAAGTAGCAAAACAGACAGATTATAAGGCGATGTAGAAAACTAAAAACAGGAACATGTCTGCATTGGTACTACTAGAGCTTAGCATATTCCTAGTTTAGCGTATTTCTTAGTTCTTTTTTTATTGGTTTTTCCTTTATAATTTATACTTTTGTTGGATGTAACTGGGACCCTGCTTACATAATTTTGTTCCACCTCATGTACCACGTGTGGTGCGAATGACAAATTAAAGAAACTGACTTTTGAGAACTCCCTAAAAGAAAGAATTCAATCCATGGTATGTTTCCACATATTTATTGAAAATAGTGACAACTTCATCCAAAAGAGTGGAGAACATCTTAGAACTGGATGACCTGGCCCTGGATGAGAAAAAAAAAACAGAAATCAAAAGGCTGACTGATGGAACGTTTTACTCTAAAAGTTACTGACACTCCTGAGCTCGGTCAGGCTCAAGAATAACTTTAGCCTGCAATAAACCTGCTAATCTGCATTTAATATTCAGAAAGTACAATAGTAGTCAAGATTTCTAAAGTGAAACTAAACCAAGTGCCATAAAAGGCAGTATTTGACAGTTTCGAATCCTGACACAAACCCCACAAGACACAGAAGTGTCATTAACTACATGAAGTTTTGATCTATGTGGAGATTTGTCAAATAAACCCATGTTTAAACAAACATTAGATCTTAAAAGATCCTTACGTTGATGGTTAGACCTTAATTTTTTTTTTTTTTATTCCAGCACAATATTTGAAGGGCTGCCAACTACAGTACAAGTTTGATTACTTACAGAAACAGCCAATATGACCAAGGCAACAAGTCAACTGTGGTGACATGGAACAACTGTATGGGATCGATCAAGAAGTGTGGCAATGTTGAAGCATTGGTACATAAACGTATGCTCAGATTTGGTGAGTAAACTATAAGGATAACAATGCTTTATTTTTATAAAGCTCATACCTGCATTTCAGAATTTCATCTAATAACTCATACCAGACTTTTTCAAAATGCATCATAAACGTAGTTCAGGCCAACCTAGTTTTAATTTCAGTTTGCAGTAACTGAACTCAGTCCCCAAATATATTCACTTCCGACTGCCAAATGCAGAATGTAACACTTTGAAACAGAAATTCACACCCAACATTTTAATACACAAATTGCTGCAGAATACCAATCAACATGTTTTGTCCGAGCATGCATCAATGAGCAGCTCTTATGGAAAATATTTACATTTTACACAACAGTGTTTAAAGCATGAAATCTGTTTTTAAAGATAACCGACTTTGTGGCACTTGATGCTGACGGGAGCACTAAAGCTATGAGGTGAACTTTTTCTAACTACACCATGATCGTAGCGATCATTATAAGTTTGTTGTGTATCCTTTGCTAGAATGGCGACTTTCAAACACGAGTTAACAACTGAACCTAAATGAGTTACTATTTAAGTAGTCTTAACAGCTACTCGAATGTCAAAAAATCTCAAACCAGTCCTCTATAAGATTTTTAAAGTTTTGTTCTTTTGAATCAACAAAACGAACCCAATAAAAGTTTTACTTTAACACTTTAAATAAATCAGCTATTAATGCCCACAAAAAACACTAATTTACAAACAAAAAAACGCTGACTAAAAATGTATTCCTTATACATTCTCTGACCCTGAAACTGTAGAGCATTTTTGAATGACCTCAAACTTTTAGAAATGTGAACTGATCTCATCTTTGATGTGTGCAACAATCTAAAATACACTTCAGAGTTGACTCAACATAAAATGCTGTTGCTTAGTGTTTTAATATGCGCAGCAGCACCCTCCTTTATAAGTACCAGTACATGCTTCTTACCTTTCTCTTCTTGTCACCACCCAACTCAAAGTGCTTGCATCTCTTGATGGCCAGCATTCTCTTGGACCTGCAGTTGGGTTCCACACACTCCAGCCTCAACACAATTTTCTTTGTAGTCTTGGCCTGAAAACATAACATTTCAATGAGTGACTCCTTACATGTCTCCACAAAGGTGCTACAAGCAAATTAAACTTGGCCATTACCTTTTTACGGAAAATTGGTTTAGTTTGTCCTCCGTACCCACTCTGTTTTCTGTCGTATCTCCTCTTACCTGCACAATTAAAAGTTTAGCCACTGATCATTCACCCAACACATTTAACCAGCCGTAAGAGAAATACAATTTACCCTGTGCGTAAAGGGAATCCTTGCCCTTCTTGTATTGGGTAACTTTGTGCGGTTGGTGCTTCTTGCACTTCTTGCAGTAAGTCCTGCGGGTCTTCGGGACGTTCACCTGCACAACAGGTAAGAAAATACGTCAGCTGATTCAATGAACCTGAAACATTTACCGATAAGGCCTCATGAGCTGATGATGACAGCAAATAAAGAATGCCAGAACTTTAGACGGCTACCAAACAAAATGATGGTAGTGAGACATTAAAAAACTTTTAGAAAAATATGCTTTTATTGTCTCAAAAATGGTTGTTTTTAAAGCAAGTAGCTGTTAGCTTCCCGTAGGAGTCAAGGCAACTGGTAGCATGTAGCTTCTTAGCATAACTCCGGAATAAAATGCCGCTTTTTAACATTAAAACGCAGCTAAACTCAGCTTGAATACGAGAAATTTACATTTCATATGAAATATATTGCGTCCAGTGGAAGCTCGACTAAAATGTATCACACAGCGGCATTTTTTATGTTACATTAAATTTAACAAGAAAAATAGACACAAGCTTGCTAATTTTGCTATCATGGCGTCTATTAAAACATTAACAACACGTAAGAACCGAATTATTGCATGTAAAGTGTTTCAACCAGGAGGATTGAGTTTGATTTTACGAAATGTCTGGATGTAGTCGTTTCATACCATGGTTGCGACCCGAAGCAGAGGAAAAAGAGGAAGAAGGAGGCCGGAAGCACTTCTTCAAACGCTGCTCAAGCGGTGAACACGAGGACCGCCTCGCGCTCTGCCCTCTAGTGGCCGGAGGTGGAAATACAGCGTGACAAAATATTTCTTTTTGTCGCATCCTTCTAAATTGCATGATCGTTTTCTAACTGATGAAAACATTTAAAGAAGTACTTAGCACATTTTCCTAGTATGCATAGTTTACATGAACATTACATAAGTTCTGTTAGCCTACTAAATTGTTTTTTTATTATTATTTTTTTTTTTTTTAGAATAAATCGGTCAAGTTTAAACCAGTGGTTTACAGCTCGTTTTGACATTCGATGTCAAACAAAAAGCTGATTGGAGAGCCAGGATCAAATTTCTGACTAGCTCTGTGTATCAAAAGTAGATTTTCTTTTCCTGTTCCCATTTTAATTTAAACTTTTTAAGCTATTAATGTACCAAAACAGTGCAAACTATTTTACCTCCAGCTGCAACAAAAGAAGCATGTCTTATTTGTTCCTTGTTTCTAAGGAATTAAAAAAAAAAAAAAAAATCAAACAATGGACCATGAAATTATGCTGTACATGTATAAGAAGAACCAAATCAGAACTTTTAATATGCGAGCTATAATATTTTTGTCCATGTATGTGTGTCTTTTCTGTACCCTCGAATGGATTTCAATAAAACTTTTAGAATTATCTAGATTATCTACACCTGATCATCTTTTAAAATCCATCCTTTAACTGGCATTAGCCACAGAAATGACTATAACGTACTCAGTTTAATAGATATTTAGCTAAAATTTGAGTGATAGTAGCTGAGAGTCATTCAAAACACATACTCTGAGTGTGACATTTAATGATAAGGTGTGCGATGACGCAGAATGTTGTTTTCGAGATCTGACCAAATAGGCTCCAGTATGGAAGGCAGCCGGTGATATGCATTTATTCAAAGAATACGGTGCCATTTATTCAAGCACGTAGACATTGTGCATCATCCCCACCTCCCCTCCCCCACCACCCCCTACTGGGACAAAGCGTGATATGAAACAGAGCATGCTCTCAAAGGCTTTGCAAAAGTTATCATTATTAGTTTTTCTTTCTCTTCCTCCTCTAATAGTCAAATTTTCAGTGGACCAACCTAACAGTCCCTACAGCTGTAACATGTTCTATCCAAACAAGCTCCCACGAGTAATGTTTAACCAGGCTTCCACTTATCACCAAAACTGTCCAGAGGGCTGATATGAAAATGAGCAGGAAGAAAAAGGGGAAGTAAGCAGAGCTGATTCCTCTCGGTGGGTGTGTTTTAACCTCTTGCATCACAAACTAACAAAAACTTTATGAAAAGGGAGCTGCTGAGGCGAAGGTTTGTGCCACGGCTTCAGGCCTCGCAGCATCTGATGCTTGACGTTCTCTGCCACCGAGTAAGTGTCAACGCTCTCCGAATGATGCTCTGTAGGGTGTAGTTGTTTTTAGTCTTTCTATGCTTGAAGGGTGGGGCGAATCACAGAAGACGGCTAACGATACATCTGATCTGAAAGACTGAACACAGAAGCAAAAGTGATCAGCTGATTTGTCAGAAGGTGACATATTTTGAGCAAATCATAGAAAAAGGCAGATGTTTACTTCAAAACGATTCAATCAAATCATTGTTGATACGTTTGCTGAAACGTTTGTGTTGAAAAATGTGCAGAAAGTGGCTGCTTTGAGAGAACTGAGAAGTTGCATGTTCAAAATAACATGGTCTAAAGAGGTTAGACCACAAGTCAGATAACATTTTAAACGTTATGCATGATCAGTTTGACCATTACCTCGGAGTTAAACATGTAAACGTTCTTAGCGACTCAACTTTTCGTCTCCCTTTTGCCACATTTAGCTCCTGTTAGTCTCATCTTTGCTGTGTCATCTTTGGAAGTAAAACAAAACGTTCATTCATGAGTATCTGTTAAATTCAGACCTTCTTTCATGACGTTTGACGTGTCAGCAGAGCTCGTCTCTATAAGCTCCATATCAGAAAAGCAGTTTACAACAATCAGAAAGTGACTAAAATAAGTCAAAGGACAGCGAGAATAAGGCTGAACCTGTTATTTCTCATGTCTACAGGAACTTGTATGGGGCTTTTACTTTATTGTGATGTCAGGTAGAAGTGCTGCAGGGCTCTTGGTTTTTCTCCCTTCGTGTTTCCATGTAACACTGATGCAACTTCCCTGTGCCTTTGTCTATGTCAGCCACCATGAGTCAACTCTATTTAGAAGGGAAGAAAAGTCCCTTTTTGGTCGCCATGAGTTAAAACATACAGTCCAAGTTCAAATGCTCCAAAGACGGAGAACAATACATTTTGTTTATTAAAGATGCGACAAATGAGGACAAAATGCTTTAAGGTACAGGCGACACGGCTGTCCAGACATGATGGCGCAAATGAGGGTAATAGTATTGAAATGTCAGAGTCTCACTCGTTTAGCAGTGGCAGGTGGAGGAGGCCAAAAGTTTCTGACCGAGCTACAGTTCAGATGATGGAAGGAAGTGCTGGCAGGCTGAAAATAGTCTGAGCTGAGCTACATCTGACAGAAACTGACTGAGCGCTCAGCCGTGCAACAAACACGATCATTCTGAGGAGACACCAGGAGTATTTAATCTATTTAACCTGAAGTGCATGTGTTGATGGGAAACATCTGACTTTTAGTTCTGCGATGGTTGTAACCAAAGCAGACTTTGCAACTTTGAATAGAATAGCTTACAATCATATAACATGCTGACTTGTCTGTTTCTGTTAGTTTAAAACTAAAATTTTGGCAGTTATTATCTTTAAATGTAAGCTGTGTGAGAATAAAAATCATTTTCATGACATATAATTATGTTTTTAACTCCTTTTTCTAAGTTATTTAGGAAATTGAATGTTTTTACTGAGCCCACATTATCATTTTTCATTTGAGCTAACTCATCTGGGTTTGAAAAATCTGGAGGGTTTAGAGGCAAATGTTTTGTTTTAGTCCTGACAAATTATAGAAAATACAAGTTGCTATACACTGCTATAAATTATAAAGAGATACTTGTTAGTTTTTCCGCTTATTCTCAATGAAGATTTAAAAAAAAAGGAAGGACCTGTGAGCGAAAGCGTGAAAGGGAAATTCTGCTCTGTAATGTGGGTTCTTTAATTTTGACATAATTGAAGGTAAACACGTTTCACGGAGACATTGTTTCTTGAATCACTCAGAACATGAGAAACTAAATCTTCTTTTTTTTAATTAAAGTGTGTGTCTTTTTGTGCAGGCCATCGAACCCAGAAGTGTCGTCTAAAGTTAGTTAAAGTCAGTTTCAGAAGTTACAGCCATTGTGTCCATGAGTTCTATGATAAACAGCTAAATTTGGTTTCACTTCCAAGTTGTGCTTTCTCCCAGCAGGAGTGCCACCAAAGGGGTGCCAGGGGGGCAATAGCTGACCCTCAAATTCCCACATTGCAGGATTTCTTTTTCAAACGTAAACAACAATATGATTATACTTCTGAATTTCAGTCATGGGTTTTGCATTTGGTGCACCAACCTGATTTTATCAGTGCCACCACCCCCCCACCCCACCCCCATCTGTCTCCCAGACAATTTATCTAAAAATTCAAACACATTTAATAGAAATGTCCACAAATTTGGTGGGGATAGTTTTTTATTTCCTCGCAGCTCCCAGTCCAGCTTTACATTTAGGCCATGAAGAGCTGGACCACAGAACAGCTGAGGAAAACAGATACGGCTGCCGCAGGGGGAAATGTTTGGAGAAAAAGGATGTTGCTGGCACGGCACGCTTGCTTATGCAAACGATGGATAATCACTCTCGCTCACACTACGTCTCTTTTTTCCTCCAGATACCGTCACGTTAGCGGCTTTGCTCTGAATCTATAAAAAGCATGAAGTTATAACCAAAATGCATGTTCTGAAAATGTGTGAAACATGAAAAACCTGTTATACCATTAGCCCTTGTGAAGCTATTAATTGTTCTGAGTGAAATGACTGCTGCCGATGTGTGAACTTGCTGTTTACTGTGGTTCTGCCACAAATAAGTTGGGTGTTGTGCTGCTTTTTGTTTCATGAATGTTTTTTGGTTCAATTTCTTGTTCCGTTGTAGAAAAGTCTGGACTGAATCATGTCAGACATCATATTGGAGGAAATCTTCATTAAACGATCCCAGCAAAAAAAGAAAACTTCACCTTTGAACTACAAGGAGAGATGGTTTATTCTCACCAAGGAGAAGTTAGCATATTATGATTATGATTCTGAAAAGGGGGTATGTATATACCAGTATGTGACTAGAGAGATTTTCTCAATGTGAACTGCATTTGGTTTGTCTTTTATTTAATGAAAGTCTGTTTTATGTTGTTCAGAAGAAAAAATGTCAGAAAGGATCAGTTGATCTTGAAAAAGTCAAGTGTGTGGAGACGGTCCAGCCAGATCCCAATGCCCCGCAGGAGCGCAAGTATGCCTTCCAGGTAGACGGTCTTCTCACTGTACTCTTCTGATGAAACTTATTTATTCACTGGTCATGCTGATGGGGGGTTGCACACAAGTTGTCCTTTCAAACTAAACACTGCTGACAGTTCGTTTTGTGAAAGTCGACTCTTAAAGAAGTGAAACTGTCTCAGCTGAACAAGGGCTTTCAGTGACAGTGCAGATGTTAACAGTCTCCCCACTAACAAAGTCTGAAGAGCCCATAATGCATTTAGGGCAATTTATTCATGCTTTGTCTAACTTACTTTAACTACAACAAAATTAACTGATGTCCTAATAACATTTGGATTTTGTCACAGATCGTTTATGATGAAGGGCCGTTGTACATTTTTGCAAAAACTGAAGAAATCCGGGCTCTGTGGCTAAAACGTCTGAATGACTGTAAGTATGCAGTTTTATGCAGGTAACTTCTCTTTATTTGCCATGTCAGTCACAATAACTTGTAGGCCTTGGTAACATATTTACAGAGTTGCATGCCAGTGCAAATGCAAATGCTAGTTTAATGTAAATGTTTTGTACATGAGTGTCTATGATTGTGCTGTAGTGGTGCACTTCAACAAAGACCTGATGCAGAAGTATCATCCTTGTTTCTGGGTGGATGGGGTGTGGCTTTGCTGCCAGCAGGAAGTTAAACAAGCTATGGGCTGCAAAGTACTGGATACCAAGAATGGTGAGAATGACACTTCTTTTGATTTAAAAGCTGAAACCCTGAACTTTTCAGTAATCACAGCACATAAATGTTAGGTTTTAGGCCGAGTCGAAGCGTATCCAGGAAGCCCCTTCCTCCAACCCCAACAGAGGTACACTGAGTCCTTTTAGGTTTATTTTAGATCTGTATTCATTGTGAACAAATGTTTCTTCAATATATATTCAATAATCTGTTCCAGGAAATGGTTAGTCGGCCTTTACCTCCACAGCCTCCTGAGCCTCCTGCGCCTTCGTCAAGCATGACCGTCATTGCTGAGTACGATTACACACCCATGACACCCCAGGACCTGCAGCTGAGAAAGAACGAGGAGTACACCATCCTGGAGAAGTCTGACTCCAACTGGTGGAAAGCCCGAGATGCATATGGGTGAGAAGACCCACACATGAGAACAACGCTTGTTGCCCATAAAAAAGAGACTAAATTAAACAAGGGCCAACATTTTATTCAGATGTTCAGATTTTATCATCGGTTTATTTGCAATAACCATCAACATCAGCGAGGACCCTCACCAGTAAGCATACCACAAGAATTGATCAACAGAGGATGCCATCTCCTCTGTGGTCCACACTGCTCTCACTCACCTGGAGCAGAAGGACTCTTACCTCCGTATGCTCTTTGTGAACTTCACGTCTGCCTTCAACACCATGATCCCCCAAACCCTGATGGACAAACTACTCACACTAGGACTAAGCCCCTCCATTTGTAACTGGGTCCTGG
>JARVGS010001166.1:11609736-11625469 GCA_031762315.1 Hypsolebias antenori | reverse complement strand
GAAAGACGCGTAATCGCGCGACACAACGAATCGATGATGAAATTCGTTGCCAACGCTTTTAATAATCGAAAATTATCGATTTTATCGATTCGTTGTTGCAGCCCTAGATCAGGGATACTCGTTGCGCAGTTCCTGAGCCACATGTGGCTCGCCATGCTTTATTGGTGGCTCTCGTGACAGGTTACAACAATACACCAGTACAGCCAATACATTTTTAAAACGTGCTGGTGCATTGCACAATAATTGCACGTCAGCTCGGGTTTCTTTGATGCGGTTTTATGAATATTGTGTTACTCTACTTGTTGAGGAGGCGGCAGGTCTGAACGGCTGGTAGAAGTAAAAAAAAAAAAAAAAAAAAAGAAAGTCTTGTTAATCTCAGATGGAACAGCTGATAATCACTGGTCATGCACGTCTGCTGACCCGCTGGTCAAAAGAGTAAAAAATATCCTGTTAATCTCAGATCAGCTGGCCGCGTGCGTCCGCTGACCCGTTGTTGGTAAAAAGATGTTAAAAAATGTCTTGTTAATCTCAGATGGATCAACTACCGGCCGCATGCATCCACTGACCTGCCGGTCAAAAGGCATAAAATAATGTCCTGTAATCTCAGATGGATCAGCTCCCGGCCACGTGAGTCTCCACACCTGCTTTCATCTACGATGAAAGAAATAGGAGAATCTACCGGTAAGCAGGGCTGGTTCTAGGCATGGTTACATGAGGGGGCAGGTGGGAATGTGAAGGGAGTATCTTCATCCGTACACATATTACAGCAAATTCATTGTTACTGCTGACTTGTGTTTTCTTCATGGGATTGGGGTAATAGCTAAAAGCTGAAATTTTTACACAATCAACAATTTCAACCATGAACACTATCAAGCAAAAACAGAGAAACCAACTGACCCAAGCCCATCTTGAATTTGTCACTGTGGCTGCAACAACAAATTACAAATACAGTGTGAAGAATGTCAAAGACATGCACCACAGCTTCAGCTCATCTCAGTACTAATGTACATTTTGTTTAAACAGATCATGTTCTGGCTGTGTTTCTTTTCTGTTCAAAGTGGGTTGTTTAATTTTTTTTCTTTTATTTGAGTGACTTGGGGTGATATTGCAGCTCTCCCCTTGACTTTGATCTGTGGATATGGCTCTTTTGAAAAAAATAAAAACTGAGGATCACTGGGATAGATAGTGGTATTACAAAAAAAGATCTATTCACATCTTGTCCTATCAGGACACAAATTAAGACATCAAAAATACTCTACCAGCCAGCATATTTAAAGACACATTACATATACATTTGATGTCAATGTGTTGAGATTTGTCCATGGGCATTTTCAGACAGGCCACAGTTCTGATGATGTTGTTTCAGCCAGCAGTTCTGATAAGCCTGCACAGAAGGGGTTGCAATAGACAAAGCTTTTGTCCCCATGTCCCAGGAGAAAATTGATAGTCAGCTTGTGTCCGAGGCCAAATAGTGGGAGTCAGATTCAGATAAGCCACAATTGTTGATTGGGTCATTAGGGTCATTGTCTTGCTGCATGACCCACCTTCTCTTGAGATTCGGTTCATGGACAGATGTCCTGACATTTTCCTTTAGAATTCTCTGATATAACTCAGACTTCCTTATTCCAGCAATGATTGCAAGCCATCCTGGCCCAGATGCAGAAAAACAGGTCCAAATCATGAAACAACCACCACCATGTTTCACAGATGGGAGACGGTTCTTATGCAGGAATGAAGTGTTTTCCTTTCTCCAAACATAACACATCATTTAAAACAAAAAGTTCTAATTTGGTCTCATCCATCCACAAAAAATTATTCTGATAGTCTTCTGACTCGTCCTCCTGGTCTTTAGCAAATTGCAGATGAGCAGCAATGTTCTTTAAAGAGTGCAGTAGCTTTCTCATTACAATGCTGCCATGCACACCACTGTTGTTCAGTGTTCTCATTAAATGTGAGAGAGGTCTTCAGTTGCTTAGAAGTTCTCCTGGGGGTCCATTGTGGCCTCGCAGACTATTAAACACCTTGCTCTTGGAGTGATCTTTGTTGGTTGACCACTCACCTGGGGAGGGTAACATCCATCCATTATCTTCTGCTTATTCTGAAGTCGGGTCACGGGTGCAGCAGCTTGAGCAAGGAGGCCCAGACATATTTTTCAACAGCCACCTCTCAAGCTCTTCTGGGGGGAACCCAAGGCATTCAAATGCCAACCAAGAAACACAGTCTTGCCAGCATGTCCTGGGTCTTCTACAGGGTCACCTCCCAGTCAGACATGTCCGAAGCACCTCCCTAGGGAGACGCCCAGGAAGCATCCTTGCCAGATGCCTGAACCACCTCATATAGCTCCTTTTGATAGGGAGGAGCAGCGGTTCTACTGCAGGTCTCTCCCAGATAATTGAACATCTCGCCCTATCTCTAAGGGAGAGTCCAGCTACCTTGTAGAGGACAATACCTTCAACCACCTGAATCTGCAATCTCATTCTTTTGGTCACTACCCAGAGTTTGTGACCACAGGTGAGGGTAGGAACATAGACTGACTGGTAAACAGAGAGCTTTGTCTTACAGCTCAGCTCCTTTTCACCACAACAGACAAGCAGAGAGTCTGCAATACTGCAGACAAATCCATCTGTCAACCTCACGCTGCATTCTTCCCTCACTCATGAACAAAACCCCAAGATACTTAAACTCCTCCACTTGAGGCAGAAATTCACTCTCAACCCGAAGAGAGCAATCCACCCTTTTCCAACTGAGGACCGTGGTCTCAGATTTGCAGGTGCTGATTCTCATCCCAGCTGTTTCACACTCATCTGTGAACAGCTCCAGTGAGAGCTGGAGATCACGACACGATGATACCAATAGGACCACATCATCTGAAAAGAGCAGGGATGGAATCCTGAGGCCACCGAATTGGAATCGCTCTGCTCCCTGGCTGCATCAAGAAATTCTGTCCATAAAAGTTATGACCAGAATCGGTGACAACAGGCAGCCCTGGCAGAGTCCAACTCTCACCCTGAAGAGGTCCAACTTAGTACTGGCAATGCAAACCAAGTACAAACCCACAACATCCAGAGCCTTAAGGAAATCAGAGTGAATCTCATCCACCTCCAGAGCTCTGCCGCCACGAAATTTTTTAACTATCTTGGCAACCTCAGTCGTGGTTATGGACAGACCAACCCCAAAGTCCTCTGACTTAGCTTTCTCCATCAGATTTGTTTAACTGGGTTCCACATGCTGGAGGGATCGAAAAGGTCCAAAAAATATTCCTTCCAACTCCAGAAGAGATCACTAGTTGAGGTCAATAGCACCCCACCTTCACTGAAAACAGTGTTAGTAAAGCAATGTTCTCCCCTCCTTAGCCACCAGATGGTTTTCCAGAATCTCCTGGGAGTTGATCGAGAGTCTTTATCCAAGGCCTCACCAAACTCCTCCCACATCTGAGCTTTTGCTTCAGCCACAGTCAAGGCTGCGGACTGCTTGACCCTTCGGTACTCCTCAGTTGCCTCCGGAGTCCCACCAGCCAACAAGGCCTAATAGGACTCCATCTTCAGCTTGACAGCCTCCCAAACCTGGGGTGTCCACTACTGAGTTCGAGAATGGTCACCACGAGAAGCACCAATAACCTTGTGGCCACAGCTCAAGGCAGCCACTATAACAACTGAGGCACAAAACATGGCCCATTCAGACTCAATGTCTCCTGCCTCAGCGAGTTGAAGATCTTTCTGAGGGGTTCTTCTGCCAGGGGTTCACAGAAAACCCTCACTACACATTTGGGTCTACCAGGTCTGGCCAGCATCTTCCCTCGCCATCTGATCAAACTTACTACCAGGTGGTGATCAGTTGACAACTTAGCTCCTCTTTTCACCTGAGTGTCCAAAACAAACGGCTGCAAATCAGATGACATGACTACAAAGTCAGTCATCCATCTACAACCTATGGTGTCCTGGTGCTAATTAAACTTATGGACACCTTTATGGTCAAACATGGTGTTTGTGATGGACAAACTATGACTAGCACAGAAATCCAACAACAGAACACCGCTTGGGTTCAGATCAGAGAGGCCGTTCCTCCCAGTCATGCTCCACCAGGTCACAATGACATTACCCACATGGGCTTTGAAGTACCCCAGCAGAATAATTGAGTCCCCATCTGGTGCACCTTCCAGCACCCCCACAAAGGACTACAAGAAGGCCGGATACTCTGAACTGCAATTTGGTGCATAGGCACAAACAACAGTCAGAGCTTATCCCCACACCTGAAGGCCACTCACAAGCCACTGGGGAATATTCTAACACACAAGCACCAAGTCAGGGGGCTAAAAGTAGACCCACACTAGCTCAGAGCCTGTCACCATGGGCACCTCCAGAATGGAATAAAGTCCAGCTCCTCTCAAGAAGATTGGTTCCAGAGCCCGTGCTGTGCATCGAAGTGAGCCCAACTATATCTAGTTGGTACCTCTCAACCTCACACATAAGCTCAGGCTCATTCCCAGTCACAGTGGTTACGTTCTATGTCCTAAGAGACAGCTTTGGTAAGCCAGGGTCAGAGCGCAAAGGCCCCCGCCTTTGGCCATGGCTCCCGCCTTTGGCCACGGCCCCCATCCCTGGCCACGGCCCAAGGCATCATGTACCCAACTTGTATGGCTCCTCCTGCAGGTAATGGGCCCACAGGAAGATAAATTTCCTCCATTTGAACACAATCTGTCTGACTGTAGATGGGTGGAGTCCAAACTCTTTTTTGGTAACCTTTTCCAGCCTGATGAGCACCAACAACTCTTCTTCTGATGTTCAACTTGTCAATGTTTTTTAAACCAAACAGGGTGCCCACTCACACCTGATCATCATCCCATTGATTGAAAACACCTGACTCTAATTTCATCTTAAAATAAACTGTTAATCCTAGAGCTTAACATACTTTTGCCACTCACAAATATGTAATATTGGATGACTTTACTCAATAAATAAATGACCATGTATAATGTTTTTTCTTCTCATTTGTTTAACTGGGTTTTCTTTATCTAGTTTTAGGACCTGTGTGAAAATCTGCTGCTGTCATATTCATGCATATCGTTTAGTCATATTTATGCAGAAATATTGAACATTATAAAGGGTTCACAAACTTTCAAGCACCACTGTAGATTCTCCATGTCTCAATCCTCCTCTGTCACTCTCTCGCTCACACACACACCTAGATCCTACTGGTCCCAACATTGAAAACCAAACCCAGAACATTAACCCTTTAAGGCACAGATATTACAACATGTTGTGGAAACATCATCATGTATGAGCGAGCAGGTAACTTAATCAAAACTTACACCAAACTAATATGACTTACATTAGCATGTTTAGCATTTCATGCATACACTGATGTTTTACGTCCCTGTGTGACAACCACCCTCATCACAAAATGCTCCAACATGCTCTGCATAAGTTACACTATGTTGATCATGAGATCTGCATGGGTATATGCTTATCTAAGTTGTGCTTGAGCCGGGGACAAGTTATGGATAAGTTACTTATATATTTGTTCAGTTCGTTAGGACATATGGACACGTCCAAAGAAGGCTTCCTGTTTCTGATGAATATTCTTAGTCATCCAGAACATATTAATGGACATGGTTTTGTCTTTAACCTCTTTTTTTTTTTGTAAGAAAGATTCCAGTTTGTTTTGTTTTTTTTTTGTTTTTTTTTTATTATTATTATTTTATCTTCAGCATATGCCAGCATGTTGGACAAAAATTATATTCACCAACGTAAATTATTTAAAGTGTTATAAAGTGACAGGGCATTAGTAAGTTAACAAGTAAATAAACAATTAAATAAAGCCAACATGTATCCAGTTGTTGTAAATATAAAATGATGACATGTTGGTTGTACTCACTGAAGCTGCAGTCATGGCCTCCTTGTTGTAGAATGTCTTCCTCTCATATTTGTCCCTGATGAAGACCTCCACTGCTCTGAAGGTCAAAGTTAAGGCCTCAGTCATGACAGAAATGTGATCAAATCATTCAGTTAATTAAGTTTACATTTAAGTAGCAACTTCATCAACTCATAGTGTGCTTAACAGACCAAAAGGGGATTTAAATTGACACAATATGATCTCTTTTAGACAATCACGGTCACCCGCCATCACAAGTTAAACCATTGATAAGTGCAATAATACATTTTTCCCATGTTGTGTGTTCTAGTGTTATAGTATAGCAAAATAAAAGAAAATCCAACAATAGTTGAAGATCTATTTGAAAGTTAAGTGATGAGTCCAGTTACAGAACAGCTCTGAACTCAACCTGCTCAGCATAATTTGTGGGGAAGGCCGACCTGAATCCAGCTGCACCACAGAGAGGAACCTCAAAGTCTCTTCCGGTGATAATCTGTTTCTAGCTGCACCCTGGGTTCGATCCAACAACAGATTATGAGACCTCCCGTACCACAGGAAGTCTCTTCTGTTGCAAATCTGAGTCTGTCTGCACTCTGGGTTCAATCCAACACCAGATTATGATACTTTCTGTACCACAGGAAGTCTCTTCTGGTGCATAGAAAAAAACGTGATTTTTCAGATGATGCAAGTTGATAAACTGTTTTACTTCTAATCTAAAACTTTCTTAAACTAATCTGACAATCTGGCAGAATTATTACAATTCTCCTGACCTGTGAAAATATATATCAAGAATAGCCTGAAGTGTTGCATTATCCTTATTCCAAATATTCTGTTCAAAAGGTTATTCTGTGTTTTGGTTCAGCGAGAGTGGCGTCCCGCTGAAGCCCTGGAGCTCGAATGTCTAACGTAAAACTAACTTGACAGCGGTTTAATGTGGCGCTATGGCTCTGCAGACATTGCATGTTGCTGTCTTGTGGTGTTTAGTGTAAAATACTTTCACACTGCGGATATGTTGCGATGAAAAGTTGGCTAGCTGTTAGCCAAAGCACTACTGCACCTTTTAGCTGGCTGCAAACTAAGAAATGGATTTCCTGAATGTGAGGCGGGTCTTATTACTCTGGGTTCATGAGACATGCCTCCATTCAGGAAATCCATTCCATAGTTTGAAGCCAACGTGCATCATGCATCTGAAATATCGGCAGGTTGGATTGGACAAATCTGATACGTAAATCATGCTGGTATCAGAGGCCGATACCAAAACTGGATCGGCCCCATCCCTAGTTTGTACCCATATGAAAGTTTGCAGTAGCTACTGTGCAGTACATAAACACATGTTGTTAAAATTAATAGGTTTAACATTTTAGAACATTGTAAGTGTGTGTGAAGGGTTTATAAAACATTAAAAATATATAAATAAATAAAAATTTTAAAACATATTGAAATACTAAACTATATAAAACATCCCTACTTTGCGGTTTTTCACTTATTGCGGGGATTTCTGGACTATAACCCCTGCGATAAACGAGGGACTACTGTATTGTTAAATATAAAACATTCAGCAACATGTGAATTACATTTATGGTTTTCAGGATGTTTTGTTGTAGGCTGTCTTTTTAAACGGGCAGAAGAGTGAGTGGTTTGGTAAACCCTCACTGAATGATGTCACCTCCATTCTTTCATTTGCACTGTAAAAAACAAACACTTCTCACCACTTTGGAAGAATCTGAGGAGTTTTTCTTTGACCTCTTTTTGATGGAAAAGATTTGTTCATACTCTTCTGTCGACTCCAAGAGCCTTTTAGTTGGTTTCCGTTGGCGTTTGTTCTCTGATTGTCCTGTGAAAACAAACATAGATGTTATTTTCCTACTCATTTTCCTAAACCATCCAAGTTAAAAAAAAAAACATCAATCTAAGAGTTACCGGCAGCACAGCTTGTATCTGAAGACTGCGAGTCATTCTCTGTGTGTTTCTCGGCTCCCAGATCAAAATCCAGAGACGTTCTTGTGGAGTAAGTCTCCTTCATCTCAGCAGACGCCTTGCTCACAACTTCCTCCTTTATCTCAGCAGCTCCCTCCAACACCTGCCAGCGCTTCTTTGGAGCCACCACTGTTTCCGGAGTCCTCTCGAGGTAGCTGTTGGAGGGATCAAGTTGAGAATCAGATACACGTTCGGCTGAGCTGGTGTGACTGCTGATAAACTCCTCGCCATAAGCCGAGTCAATCAGGTCCGAAGGGTTCCGAAGTTTCAGCTTGGCAGGCAGCTTCTGTTTTCTCCGCTGCTTGTCGGTGCTCTCGGAGCGAAGAGGAACGTTCTCACAGTGGTTGGAGTCAGCCGCCTGGATGGCTTTCGTCCAAATCTTCACCGGCGTGCTTTGGGTTACTGTGCTTCTTCCTGACGGTCCAGTTTTTAATCTGCTCTCCAAAGACTCACAGGACCCTTTCAACGAATCGCTTTGTGTGGACGTGGGGATCACCAGGGGTTCCTCCTTGATAAGGTCAGCCGAAGGTGGGAGAACCAGCAGTTTGCCTTCCCTTTCTCTCGTATCGTGCATGTCTTTTAAGAGCATCAGGAAAGTACTGAATTTATAGTTTGAATCGGGCTGAAACACAGCCTGCTCCGAGTCACTGTCCTCCTTCGCCAGCGATCTAAAAGACAGCTCCTTACAGTCCTGAAATGTGTCCACGGGAGACAAAGATGGGGAGGTAGCCGATACTTCAGAGGCGACGTTTTCCGTCTTGATCCTACCAGGTTGGAAAACAGCCAAAGCCTCGTGCTTCGGTTTGGTTATCAAGCCGTTGCGTGTTTGTTTCTTGTTGAGCTTTCTGGGACGGCGTTTTGGAGAGTTCACAAAGGACAAAGTACTGCTGAGCGATTCCCAAACCGGAGACGATTCAGATTTGATAGTAGCTCTAGTTGGCGTCTGCTTAAAATGATCAGTATTGGGAGCGTCTGTTGAGGTGTGGCTCAGGGCTGGTGTGTTGCCAAGATCAG
The DNA here is from genome assembly GCA_031762315.1 of Hypsolebias antenori. Taxonomy (NCBI): domain Eukaryota; kingdom Metazoa; phylum Chordata; class Actinopteri; order Cyprinodontiformes; family Rivulidae; genus Hypsolebias; species Hypsolebias antenori. The sequence goes on along the minus strand of JARVGS010001166.1, from coordinate 11,616,607 downwards.
TCCCCTCCTCTGTTCTCAGAGCCTTGGTCATCACAAGGTTGTTGGCAGAAAGGATGTCTGAGTGATTTTCATTTAAACTATGAGACGTGTCAACATTGGCCACCAAACTCTGCTCAGAGTTCACATTTTTAGGTGTCAATTTTTTCGTGGGAACTTTGGGAGAGACCGAAGAACTGGACTGTCTCAGTTTTTTTGTGGACTTTTTAACTTTTACAGGACTTTGTTCCTTTCTATCCATATTATCCACATCGCATATTGGAGAAATTGCTGTGCGTTTCGGACGGTTCAGCATTGGAACCGAATCCAGATCAGCATAGGGCGAGTCCTTTGGCTCCTCTTTCAGTGCACTTGTTTTGGCGTGAATCTGGCCTGCTGTGTTCGAGACAGCAGAGTCCTTCGAGCTGCCGACTATATGAGCAAATATGTCCGACAAACGTTTCTTTTTCTTCCTGACAGCTTTGTTCTTATTGGCTGGAACTGTGGAGTTTTTAAGAAGATGGTGGCCATTTCTGTTCAGAGCCGGACCGGGCGATGGGGGTTGAATACAAACGGAGGGGCTTACAGGCTTTTCGGCGGGAGGAGGGCTGGGTAATTGCTCCTCTCCATTTGCGGATGCTGAAAGTGCGCTTTCACTATTCCTTTGTCGAAGAGGGAGCAGATACTCCGCTTCGGCAACGCTGACCTTCCACGCAGTCGACAAACTTTTAGGAATCTGTCAAGATCAGATTTTACACTCAGAGTAGAGCTCACAGTATACTCATAAAAATAATACTAATAAGTATTTTTCTTTAAATTTACCGTGTACTTGTACGTCTTCTCTTTCTGCTTCCCTCTCCGTCTGAGGACCGGGAGCTCCTCAAACTGATGTCCCCCTTCAAAAGGAACAATGACGCTTCCCGGGACCCAGGCACGTTCCGCAACCTCCCCTAACGTCTCCAGATAATACATCCGACAAGGGCGGGAGCTTGGAACTGAAACCAATAAAAAAAGATACATAGCACTGAAAATACTTCCGACAAAACTGGAGAAAGTTTTGGATCAAATTGCATCACTCCTCACCATCAAGGGTCACAGCAAAATTAAATGTAACTCAACCTTCATTTAAGTATCAACTACACACCTTATAGATTTATTGAGTATATTCCAGCATAGCTACGATGCTACAAAGCTGACAGTCTGTTCTCCAATAGTCTGTTTGGCAAAGCTCCACAGACAGTTTGCCACTAGGATACAAAGGTAAACCAAGTTCAGCTGATCAATATTCACATCCAACCTCACCTTTCATCTTGCTATGGGTCCCCTTGTCTGGGTCACAGGTGACTTGGCAGGGCCACCAGGGCCGTCTGTTGAATTTTGCCCAAACCAAATCATCTTCCAGAAATTTCACAGCAGGGGGAAGCCTTTTCTTTGGACTATTGGACTAAATAGCACAACAAAAAAAAAAAAAAACACTTTAATATCTGAAGAAAGGACCTCTAAATACTAATAATACAGGCCCGGAGAGCTAATATATCAAGTTAGAGGTGAAGTAAACTGTGAAACTGGGGTTATGTGGAAATATTACAAACAGGTAATGTCACACTTGTAAAAGATTTTGAGTAACAAAGTTGAATTCTGACCAGATTGGTGGGTGAATGGCTAGTCGGAGCACATCCAGAAGCATTATGGATACTGCCGTCTGATAACACAGCTCTTTTCTCAAAAGCTTTACAGAAATTCCTGCTAAAGCTATTCTATAAACCTGCTGTCCATTTTGAGTTGCAGGTTTATTCATTTAAATTTCATGATTATTTACAAATAGTAAAAGCGGCAGCAGCTACCTATGACGTTGCCAGTGTTGCACTTTCAGACTGGAGTTGTCTAACTTGCGGTTAGCTTGTTAAACTGATCAGAAATTAACAATTTCTCCAAAGTGAGATAGTTCAGAAAGCTATCTAAAACAGGTAAAATATTGACTGTTCATATATCCACAGAAACACTTTTTTGTTTTGACTAACAACAAATGAAGAAACAATATTCTGATGCATGCTCAATAATCCAGGTAGAAAAATATAAAAAAAGAGTTAAGTCTGGTCCTCTGGACATTCAAAAAACAAAACAAAACAAAAAAGTTGTAGAAACGTTTCGTCTTTCATCCGAAAGACTTCCTCAGTCTGAGGAGCTGTATACAGTTCAGTCTTATAAATGATGAATGAAACGATGAAACAATGTTTTCTGTTTTACTTTAACATTTAAACATTTTTACATTTCAGGTTTCTCTAAAAAAGCTAAAGCCCCCAGTATACTCCCGCGTACGTCCGTACGCAGAGGTACGCCGTACGTACGCAGAGGTACGCCGTACGTACGCACAGGTACGCCGTACGTACGCAGAGGTACACCGTACGTACGCAGAGGTACGCCGTACGTACGCACAGGTACGCCGTACGTACACACAGGTACAAGCGTACCCCCGCAGGGCATGTACGTGCAAAGCTCAATTTTTACAATCTCGTACGCAAGCGCAGTGTTGCACAATAAACTGCCCGGCGCCGGACTGTTTTGTATGTGACACCAATGTATTGAATTCCCCTTCTTCATCCCTGATCTGGCCTTTTCTTTTGTTTTTTTTTTTGCCAAAAGGCAGTGATCTCTTCCTCCTCCGTTGATGCAAGGCCTGAAATGGTGAGAAATAAAGGAATTTATCACGAGCGAATTAAACTCAGGTCCAACGTGGCTGCGGGAGGGTCTGGAGATTTCCTGGTGTGCTGGTCTGATGTGTGGAATGCAGGACCAGCGCTCCCATTTTTTTTAAATAACTTTTTATTAACAACATATAAACACAGAACACCACTGCAGCTGGAGATGCCAGTGCTCTTTTTTTTTTTTTTACCTGTCAATCAATTCAGTAGGCGTGTCAGAAAATGACCAATCAGTGACCTCAATTTGTCTCAAAGGTAAACGCCCCTTGTCTGCGGAGCTGCTCTGCAGCCGCTCAGGGTGGACGCTCGAGCATGAAGTCTCAACCCTCTGCGGACAGTGCACATCGTTTCTGCGCTGCCGACAGGACGCAGGTGTATACTGGGGGCTTAACTCCGCTGGGACAAACAACAACTTGCAGCAACCACTTTAACTATCTTAAAGCGGCAGCACAAATGAAGATAAAAAATACATAAATTTGACATTAGAAAACCAATACAGGATCTTACAATCTTACATCTCATTATCTATCATCTTACTGAACTATGCCTCATCTCATAGCCCTGATCTCAAGTATGACCCCGTCTACCAGTAATGTCATTTCCTTTCTGTTTATTTGGTTATCTTTTCACGTGAACAAATATTTCAGAGAATATTGAAGATGGACATTTAAATGCTTATCACCTGCCCGTGTCATCCAGTGAGTTGCTCCAACAATCACATTTTATTCTTTTTGACACCACACCACCGTGGAAGCTGACAAACCCTTCACTCACTTGACTGGGCTGAGGATTACTTGGTCAGCTGAGATCCCAGGTGACTCAGAATTTACTGTAGGAGACAGTCTGCAGCCCAGTTCTGATGAATTGACGTGTTATTGTCCGTCAAGCACGCAGGTTTGTCGTTTTTACAATGAAGCGGTGCGCGTGGAACCACCAGATAAGACTTGCTATTGGGAAGTCTAGATAGGTATTGACAAAACTCTGTGGGCTGCTTGGTGTGTGCGCGCTGGAGAGCCAGCATGGGAACAACAGATGCACAAGAAAATAAAAAAAAAGAATAAGACGCACACAGATAGAAAAGCGTGGGCTAACACATGAACATAAACAATTTAAATAAAGTAAAAAAAAAACAAGAGTCATGAGAGAGGACCGTCACGCTCTGCATGCATGAGAATGACTCATGGTGATGACGAAAATATTCAATAAACAGATTTTTTTATAACTGTGTGAAAAAAAAAATATCAGGACAAAGTTGGAATTTTTGTCACAGATGACATCAACTGATAAGTTTCATCCCAACTGCTAAGTGAGATCGTCTGTCTTTTTTTAATTTTATTTATCTGGCAAAGAGTCACAATAGGACTAAACAAATCTAATCAGAAAGATTGCAACAAAATAGTTGTACTTCATTAAAAGAAGTGTCGGAGCAATGATGTGGTGATTGGTTTCAACATGTTTGTTTACCTTTATATTTTAACGGTTTTACAGCAAATTAAACGTCTAGTTTTGTTAAACTTTAAGGACTTGCAAACAACTTTTCTCAAGCTGAGCGTTTCTAACTCAAGTGAGTTGACAAACCCTTTGAGCGCAGAAAGTGTCTGCTTCAGGACCATAAAATGACTTTTTCCTCAGGTAAAGACACCTGCTTGGGGCTGATCCTCCACATTGCTCCTCTGTGTAACTATGGCCCATTTAAATCAACAAATATACTGGAGAAACTCTCTTGAGCTAAAATTACAAAGTGCTGTCAAGATGCAAGAAGAAGAAAAGTGAGGAACGATTATTTTATGGTTCTGACTGCACAGATTATACACCGGTTCTCTAAACACGTGACAAACTGTAGGGTGAATGTGGTGTTCTTTTAAAGAATGGATGGCTGGATTAAATTCACCAGAGATAGAAGGGCATATCTTGTTTTATGTTATCAACGGGTATTCTGACTGATCTTCAGTGATCAGTTGAGTCAGTGCATCTTTAGTTAACCACCTCTTTGGACAAGGATCTATTGTAAGAATACAACATGGCTCAGATCAAAATTCTTCCTGAATTCTCCATAAATTTTACAAATTACCTTAAAGATGCTGAGAAGTTACATACCTTAGATGCTGCTTGGTTTTGACACTAAAATGTTAAATTATTAAAATATGGTTTCCTTTAGGAGGTTTTATTGAGACAAACTGATGGGAATGTAAAGGTCATGGATGTTTCTCACTTACTAATGTCAAATGTTATATAAACAATGTGTGTGTGGTAGAGTTGCCTTGGTGAAGTGGAGCCTGCACACCTGTTAAACTTCAAGGCCCTAAGCTGTGAGGCAGAGTTGCCTTGAGCTTGCCTTCGTCTAAGACAAGGTCTTTCTATCTCCATTGCTACTGCCTTCATGCGCTTCAATTCTCGGTTGTTTGGTTGTTCAATGAGAATACCTTTTTAAATGAAAGTAAATTGGATTGTCTTTGACATTTTGATAGCCGCTATTGTGACAAACTGGCACCGTTGTTTCAATATGTAATGTAGATATGTAACTCAATTACCTATTAAACATTTCTCTTGTATTGTTAATAAATAATCAAATTTTCATCAATGACCCACTTAAACTGTAAAACTGATTTACAATTTAGTTGTGCTGTTTGATTATATTTGTGTTTTTAATCAAACTGCCCATGACTGAACTTTTAGGGGCAGCTCTGATGAGATATTAAGAAGCTCGTAAGTGGCAGTTATGTTTAAAATTAGTGTTTATGTAACCGTTTTCAGATTACATATCCAATATAGGTTTCATTCGTTCAAGGCGGTCAAATTTGTTCATAACTTTATTATTAGTAAGCCTGAAAGTTACCAGATCCAAGCAAACAGTTATCGGAACGCACCCTGTCATAATAAGAGAGTTCCTGGATCCTGAGGTAAGTGTATTTTTACAAGCTGTAAAACTGTTCTTATACGTGATCTTGATTCAGAGAACTTCTGTTAAAACCATCTGTCTCTGCTGAAGTGCTTGTAAAAAGTTTAAGGAGGGCCGGCTACATTAAGTGCAAGCCCTTGCACAAATCCATAAGTCAGCCCAGTAGGGGATGCAAAAGGATAAGTGGATGTATTCTGGAGTGGAACTGAGGGCCAGCTCTGTTCAACTGCTCCACTGTGGGAGTTTTCATTCATGTGGGTGTTACCTTGGCGTCCAAACGCTGCAGGTAGGAACAGATGTACTCGATGCTGGCTCCGAAAGGATGGACGTGCAGGAAGGTCGAAATAATCCCTGTGGTAGAAAAAAACAGGTCAAGCAAAGATGTTAACACGAAGTCAGTCCCAACACTTCCAGTTTCACTCAACCATTAAACATTTGCAAATTACCAAAGGACATTCCAAACACCAGTTTATCCAAGTCCTTGTCGTCTCCTGGAGCGAAGAGGATGGACCAGCTTCAGGAGACTTCTCCCAGAGTCCCATTACTGTTAAAAGCTTCTTGTATGTTGTCGCTCCAGATTAGGAGTGTTTAATGACGTCTTTGATGCTGTTGTCTCTGATCAAAGCCGTACTCTCCCCCAGCACAAGCAAACCATCTGTTATCAGCTCACAGAAAAGACCAGGGAGAGGTAATCCTCCATCTCTGGTTCCTAACAACCTAAAGAGCAACACACGGTCGCAGCCCCGGAGCGCTCCACTGAGCAAAAACACAACAGTCACTTCAAGCTTTTAAGAGGAAAATGCTGCTCCAGGACTTCATTTTTGTCACCTGCAGGAGGTCAGTCGATACTCGAGCACAAACAACGTGCCCGTCTGGAGTTGCTCCGGTAAATGGGAGTCTAATGGTGCACTCGGATAGAATAACAAGTCAAAATCTCACAGTGATTTAAACGGCTGAGTTTACCCTAAACAAAAAGGCCTCAGTTTGCATACTCGTCTGAAGAAGACATTTAAAAAAAAAGTTCTGTGAAATATGTTGCTGGAAAAACTTGAATCCACTTTGTATCGGTGTGAGCAAAGCCAAAGTTGATATTTTCCCCTTTTCAGGAAAAAAATAATAGTTATTGCATAAAGTTTTAGAAAGGATCAGAAATTCCAACACAATAGTCCCTCATTTGTTGCAGGGGATCCATAGCCTGAAGACACGGGATAAGCAAAAAACTGCAAAGTAGGAAGACTAGTACAAGTAGTAATTTATTTTAGTATATATATATATATATATATTTATATCTATA
>JARVGS010001166.1:11599092-11609189 GCA_031762315.1 Hypsolebias antenori | reverse complement strand
TGATCAGCTGCAGCAGGAAGTTTATCCTGCAGTGTGGGCTGCACAAAGGTGCAGCAGGTGCTAAATAATTTAAAATAGTTTGTTTTAAATAAAAATTCCATGCCAATCATGCGGCTCATCCATCAATCAGCCAATTGTGTGTCATGTCCACTCTTATTTTGAAAAATCGTGATAGAGCGAGTCTGCGATAAACAAACGGCGAAGTAGCGAGGGACTCCTGCACTGTTTTTTATGTTTAGTTATATTAAAAACAAACAATCATCAAGCATCATCTATAGCCTCAAAAACAAAAATGTCCACTCAAATATATTTTTAACTCGGTAAATTCAATATAACCTGCATTTATACCGATCCGGTTAAACCAGATGTGACACAGCCTCTGTTGAAAAGACAAAACCCAAAGAAAGCAAAGCAACAACACAGGGCCCGCTCAGATGGAGGTGAAAAAGGCATCCAAACAGTGTTTCCTACACCGTCTCTAACAAACTACGACACACAGCCCTCCTTATGCAAACGCTAATGAGGCGTGGAGAAGTTAGAAAATTGAAAATTTCATGCTTTTTACTTTTGTCATGTTTTATTTATGAGATTGCTTGCAAGTGCAACATCATAAATAAAAGACAGAACCTCTACACGTTTGTAACGGTGTGTCTGTTTGAACTATTCGCTGCACTTCTACCCACGACTCCACAAAACCAACAACACACTAAGACGTCTGGGAGAGTTTAACTGTCAGACACTTCAGACACAAAGAGACGCCATTTCCTTTAAGCAGTTTGCTTGATTGGCATGTTTTTGATAAGATGTCATGTCTAATTTTATTTAGATATTTCAAAAGCAGTTTGTCAGTAAAGCAATCAAAATAAAGAGAAAGTATTTAAAATGAATAATCTTTTGGTTAGAAAGCCACATGTGTGCACTTTAACATATTTAATGTGCGCAAACATGTTCCTCTCATCATTTTTTTTTAACTTGTCCTAAAATGTATTCTCTCATAACATTTTTTTTATGAAGCAAAAACATCTTTTTTTAAAAGTCTCAGTTATTTTTTCATTTGGAAATTAATTACACTGATTGATAAAATTAATTGAGCACAGGTGTGAAAGCACACGGCTGTTTAGATAACATGTATTTAAGAGCCATCAGGCTGAGAGAAAAGTCAGTAAATGTTTCAATCGTTCACAGGTCTGGTGTAAAGTGTGGGAGTTCCTGTTTTCACATCTGTTCTTTGGCCACTAGAGGGCGCCATATTATCACATCTGCAAGCAATGTTTCATCACGAGGCTCCAGGTGTATACACGGCATGACTTCCCTTCCACGCTGGAGCATTACTCTGCCGTTGTGTACCTCCTGAGTCTTTCCTGATTACTGGACCTCCTAGTGAAGCGCTGGAAACCTACATATACGCTCTTCATCTGTTTTCCTCACCCTCCTACCACACGTCCTTCTGTGTCTACTGGGCCATCTCATGATTGTACAGTAGTCCCTAGCTACTTCATGGCTCGTTTATCATGAACTCGCTCTATCGCAATTTTTCAAAATAAGAATGGACATGACACAACTGGCTGATTGATGGCTGAGCCGCACGACTGGCATGGAATTTTTATTTAAAACAAAGCTTTTAATTTATTTAGCACCTGATGCACCTTTGTGTAGCCCACAGCTGAAGAAAAAACTTCCTCCTTCAAAAGAAACCGTCCAGATGACCTGACTGAAAATTATTGGATTTTATATCTGGATTATTGAGCATGGACTTTGGTGTTTTGAAGCAGTCGACACGACTGTCGACGAGGGAGAGGGCATGCTCCAGAGACCATCTTAGTACTAACATAACTGATTTTTGTTTCCACTTCAGAGTAAGCTGTTGTGGGAGAAGCAGTTTTGTTTGGCGTTTCCTCAGACTGATGAAGCCTTCTGGATGGAAGGCGAAACGTCTCAGCACCAAAAAAACAAACAAAACAAAACAAAACAAAACAAACAAAAAAAAAAACACATCCAGACGACCTGGCTGAAAATTGTTGGATTTTATATGTGGATTATTGAGCATCGACTTTGGTCTTCCTCCTGCACCTTTGTGCAGGCCATACTGCAGGACAAACTTCCTCCTGCAGCTGATCAGCTGTTCACTATTCCTACTTCGCGATTTTTCCACGTATCGAGGCTCTTCAGGTTACGGATCCCCTGCTATAAATAAGCGACAACTGTACGGGATATTGGAACCAAACTAACTACCAACCATCAACTAGTAAGTATCCTGAACGTTCTGATCAACCCCTTATTACAGAACTTTGGACCTGACCCAACTCCTTGCTCTCCAGGGTTCCTGAACCCACTGTACAGAAAAGCACTGAATTAATACTGCTGTGTCTGAGCTGTTCATGATCTCTGGGTATTCTGTTCTTGAGACATAAAGAAACATTCAGTTATTGCATGGTATCTGTTATTACTGTAAAAAAGACGTAAGAAATGTAAAAACATCAACTGACTGCTTAGATGTGAGCAACACATTTTTCTTGCTCTGATCACTCAGCTTCGTCGTTGAGACAGGTGAACAAAGAGCGAGTGACGGCCACAACTCTGACCTGGAGTTCTTTCAGTCCGACACGAAACAAATCACACTTTATAACAGAGCAGTCAGACAGAAGCTGTTTGCTCTCTAAAGTTTTCAGACCAGCTTGTTGGAACTAACAGCACCTAAATGACATTTTGATTAAAAGAAGAGGCAAAAACCTCCAGATTTAATAAAAGACTGAACTATCTGGTCACAGTTTGCATCAGTATACTGTATGTGACAGAAACAACACGGTGAGAACCACCTCAGTAATATAATTCATAAACAGTTTCTTTAAGCTCCACTAAGATATAACTATTTTGATTCAAATTTAAGACCTCCACGAATTACAAAAAGTAACAAACCATTGTTCGTTCATTCAAATTCAACCCTAACCATTTTAAAAACTACAACAAACCAGTACCAGGAGCTGAGTAATCAAAGTTCTTTGCGAGGAAGGCTGAACGTCCAGCAACAAATTCCTGCCTTAAAATGAACATCTGGACACATTTCAGACATTTTAAAACATTATTCAAGATGCTGCAACGACTCTGCAATATGTGATCTCAGAGGGAAGACGGCGTTCGTGTTTCAATGCAAATGAAAAGCACTGTTGAGAAGTTGTGAAAGAATTGAAGACGATCCAAGCGTAGACTTGAACATTTGACCGAGTTTAGCTTGAACGCGTCAAGAAAAACTTCCAAAGAAAGATGTTTCAGCCCATTTTTATCATTTCTAGGAAAACTTACAGACGGCATCGTTTGCCCACGGTGCTTTTATCAAGCATTAACTGAAATGTTTATCCATCTGCGTCAGTCGGTGCTTTAATTAATTTAAATTAATAAAGTCACTTGTTTTTTGTTATGACTGAGTCTACAACATAAAACGTGGAAAACAATAAGTAAGATTTCAACAGAGTGACTACTCACCAACCAGCACAGCTTCCCTCTCGGAGTGAACGGGACTTGGGGACGTTTTCTCTGTGGGACCTTTTCTCTCCTGACTGCAGGACACCACTGTCGACAGCAGGCTTTCCTACAAACATGCAGGACCCACAGATTAGTTTGCAACCCAGTAGGAGAAGAATCATATCCAAATACTTGAGATGAAAACATGAGAAAGCTTCGCCACCAACACCTTAGTCCAGTGAATCAATAAGAAGACCTGGGAGGAAATTTAGCTTTCGGCGATATTTCTTAAAAAACAAAACAAAACTGATGAATGTCACAAAAAACAATAAAACGAGATGTGACGACAGGTGGAGGTGGGAATCAGCAGAAGATGGGTTTATTGTGGGACATGCCATCATGTGTACTGTTTCCACTTACAGCACGATGCACCCTTTACAGTTAATCTATTTGTGACACAGACACAAGCGTGTGCCAGTGTAGACAAACACATCTGCACGCCATTTCCACTTTAAGACTTCTTCATTTTAGGGGTTGTGTTCGGAGAATTTATGCTATGACAGATTCATTCATTCAAACTTTATTTATTCGGGTTAATCCCATTGAGCCTCGGGGACTCATTTACAACAGAGACCTGATTTTTACAAAGTGTGATGACAACAGTGGACAACAAAGACAACAATAGACGATCATAAAGTATGCATAGAAATTGAGAATAACAAGTGAAAATAAAGTGGTATTAAACAAATGTAACAAAAACAGCTAGGTTGTAAGGCGGTGTAGAAAACTAAAAACAAGAACATGTCTGCGATGGTTTTTGCCACAAACTTAACAGATGTTTGAAGCCACTTAAGAGAGGTCAAGGTCGAGAGCTTCAGATCTTTTTGCAAGATATTCCAGGAAACAGGAGAAGAGTAGGAGAAGGACCTTGCCTAGTTCAGTCTGCACTGAGGGGACACTGCAGGTAATCATGTCCTGAGAGCGCACGCTGTGGCTGCACTCACGCAGAGACATGTATGAGATGTATGAAGGCAGCAGACCAAGAAGTGATTTAAAGATGAAAATGTACCAGTGGAAGAGTCTATGTGAAGTTAATGATGACAGTTAACCAGTGAATACAGGGTGCAGTGGTGGGTACGATAATCACAGACATTTATGAATCTTAGTGCATTATGATAAGCAGCAGCCAACATCTGCAGTGTGCTTATAGGAGCGTTCATGTAGATACTGTCACCGTAATCAATAGAGGGAAGGAAAGTTGCAGTTACAAGGCGTTTCCTAGTATTCAGAGTTAGACAGGATCTATTCCTGAAAAAGAAACCCAGTTTAACTTTCAGTTTCCTTAACAAGTTTTCCACGTGGAGCTTAAAAGACTGAGAACTGCTGGGACCAAATTCCTGTTTGAAAACAGCATAGCTTTTTTAGTTATGGCAAACTAATTAGGCCTCTAATAACCTGGACTATCACAACGAACTGCTCCAGCGAGAAGTCAGCAAAGCGTAACGAAGAAAATAATCCAAATGGAAGAAAAAAGCTGATTTCCACTTACGCCAGTTTGATTGGGATTCTCCTTGTTGACACAGTCATCTGGCTTTGGCATCTCCAGCTGCAATACAAACACATGAATAATGGGCCTGATTGTTGTGCAAAATAAGATTAAATTAAAACACTGTTGAGCACGAAAATAATGTGAAAAGCCTCATTTTGAGAAAACAAGTAAAACTGAAACTCCGTATGGGTTATAATTACTAGTTCTGAGTCAAAATCGGGACAAACAAGTTACACATGAAATATGGAAAGGCTTGTGTCCTGATTTCTCAGAATATATTTACTTTAATGATAAATTCAACAGAAAAATAAAAACATGTACAGTAAGACACTTGACAGAGTTGAAGTTACTTATTACAAAATAAAAAAAACAAGCTTGTCTGATGGTGGTTATTGAAGATTTGACTAACGATGGGAAGCCACATTTCCTTAACACTTTTCGTACACTTCAAATTGAGGAAATATTTAACTTTTAAAATTAGTTTCTAACTTCAAATGAAAATACAGCTGTTTAAAAGTCTGCTCTCTCTTTTGTCTCTAGTTTTCCACTTTGTTGAAGTAAATTAATGAGCCTCGGCCCCCCAAAAAAAAGGCATAGCTGTACTTTGGTTTTGTTTCACATTATACATTTTAATCATACAGTGTTCAGTCAGGTCATCTGGACGTTTTTTTTTTTTGCCGAGACGTTTCGTCCTTCATCCAAAGGACTTCTTCAGAGCCACCAAACAAACTGATTCCCACAAACAGCACACTCTATAGTGGGGAAAAAAGAACAGTTTGCTGGTGCTAAGATGGCCTCCAGGGCTCACCCTCTCCAGCAAACTGTTCACCCGCCACCCTCACTATGGAGTTTGTGGGAATCAGTTTGTTTGGTGGCTCCTCAGACTGAAGACGTCCTTTGAATGAAGGGTGAAACATCTCAGCAAAAAAAGAAACTGTCCAAATGACCTGACTGAACATTGTTGGATTTTTACCTGGATTATCGATGAACTTTGGTATTTTAATCAGTTTTATGGCTTCAGTAAAAAAAATAAAAATAAAATAAGATATCAATCTCTCATTTTGCAGTGACTTTCCAGTGATGTCTAAATGACTGGGTATTTAATTATTAAAATAAAGTTAAATTAAAACAAGATTATCTAATTCTTAAATTTATTCTTGAACTGTAAAGTTAGATTGCGCAGTTTTTAGCACAAATAAATTTTTATGCTTATTTACAAATTAGTCTCAGCTTAAAGAGACGTTCAAAACCCAACAACTTTCACATCAAAGTTTCTGGGCAGGTAATCAGATGACCACACAGAGGTTTAAAAACCTAAATAATCTAAAATATCCTCTCTGGCTCTATAAGAAAATATTCCTGATAAGATCAACTGAATTTTAGTTGACATTTCCTAACCTGGAAGGGTCTCGTAAAAAAGGCTTTTTATTTTGTACATTGCTGAGTTTCATTACAGCAAGTGCAGAGTCCTTTATTTAAGGTAAGTTTAGATTTAAGCTTAGGACCATGAAAATCTTTGCAGCAATATTATGCACGGTCATTTATTTCCCTGCCATTCAAAGTGTTTCAGCAATCCAATTCTTTGGATTAGAAATAATTACTTGCGTTCAATCAAACATTAAATTGTCTGTTGACAGCGGTAATTTATGTTACAAAATGATGAAAAGGTTTGTTTTGGTCGTAAGGTTAATCTCTTGAATGACCTGCACTTGAGTCAGAGGGGTAATGCGTGGTGACAGCTTGGGGACAGCGGGGACGTTGAACCAGTGATGGAGAACTGAGGCCATGAAGAAAAGTCCTCAATGTGACAAATCATCCTTTACTGTCTGCTAATCTTCAGAGAAACCCAAACCCTACAATTGATTTCTCTTTTTCCCTGTAATGAGGCTGTCCTTCATGATTCATGTTTGCTTGCATGCAGCAATTTAATTAGCATATCACCTCGTAGCTCACGGTGGTGGGGCCGCATTTCTTATCAAACTCATCACCATTAACAAGCTATTGACAAGTGTCCCTCTGAAAAAGGGATCTGTCGACACAATACGGCTTCAGCACTGTGTTGTACGAAGCCCTCAGTGACCATAGAGCAGACATGCAGGGAAAATCCCCGTGTGAAACGAGGGCCTTTAGCGTGTATTATTATCAATTTACGAGGCGATTTACTGCGGCACATTCTAATGACGACCATTCCTCTCATTAAACACAGCCGGAGGGAACATTAACAAATAAACACCTGAGCACTGGGAATGTGGGACAACACCTGAAGCATTAGTAAACGCGATGAGGCGGCCCGGGAAGAATGACCCTTGACATTTCAAACAGTTTATAAGATTGTGTATTAAGAAAGGGCATGACTAGTCAAACGGCCGGGCATCAATTAGTGAGACGTCAGCATGACTCAGTGAATACAGAACGTGGCAGGAGTGGTTCTAACTGATGATTTGGGCAAATCCCATCCCATACCAATTTATTTATAAAGAGCTAAAAAGCAGCAACAAGACCAGCTAAAGTGCTGTACAACAAAACACCAAGCAAAGCACACAGCATAAAATACATAAATCCAGAGAGGTAAAGATAAAAACTAAATGAGAAAAATAATAAAAACACAGTGAAGTTAAAATCAACGCACTGGATTCAAAAGCCAAGGAATAAAAGTGTGTTTTTAAACGAGACTTAACAACAGTGAGAGGGAGCCAGTCTGACATGCAGTGGTAACAATCCATAGTCAGACATGAACCAGTGAAGGCCCCGTCCCCTCTGAGCTTAAAACGAGTGACTGGACCCAATAGAAACATCTGGTCTGCTGACCTCAGAGAGCACTTTGGGACATATGGCTGCAGCAGATCAGCAAGATAAGAGGGGCAGAATAATTAAGATATTTAAAAACATTTAAAATGATTTTAAAATTAATTTGGAGGTGAACTGGTGGCCAGTGAAGAGAAGCTAAAACCAGAGATGTGCATTCTTTTGCCTGTACCAGTTAAAAATCGGGCTGCAGCATTCTGAACCAGTTGCACATGGCAGTCTTCAAGCCTGGATGTTATGAAAGCATGTACAGTATTATGGTCTCAAGGTTAGTCTGGGATTCCATTTAGACAGTTGTCTCAGCTGAAAAACAAAACAAGAGTGAACCCTCGTGTTTACATGACAGATTAGCTTCACGGAAGGGTCCATTTTCACTCCCAGGTGAGTGACAACCTGTTTCTCAAACAGGGATAGAGAGGAAAGGTCGATACAGTGGTTATTAATTGTGCTATTAGGTGGAAACAACAAGACTTCTGTCTTCTTCTCATTAAAATTTAAGAAATCTAAACCCCATCCAATCCCTGATGTCAACCAGGCAGTCAAGAAGATGTTGGGTAGAGCATGCATCAGTGTGCTTCAGAGGGAAGTAAATTTGACAGTCATTGACAAAAAAACACAAAATGTTTACAAAAAATAGAAACTAGTGGCAGCAGGTGTAAAGAAAAGAGATGAGGTCCAAGAACGGTGCCCTGCGGTAAACCCCCCATGAAGAGCTGTCGATGTTGAAATAAAATTCTTGACATAGACACAAAATGTTCCACTGGAGACGTAGAACCTAAACCAAATGACTTGCTGCCTCTCAGACACTTAAATGTTTGTACTGGTTTGTGTTAAGGCAGTGTTGATGTATTCAAGAAGGGTAAAACGTTCAGGTAAGAGTCCACGCTTCAGTTCCTGGAGGTCAATGTCAAATAAAATCTCATAAAACTTCTGCATCCAACGAAGCTCAGTACATTTCCAATTTCATTTTCTTTCTTCTAGCTTTTAGTGTGGCTCTGGATTTCCTGCTTTGATTTTCTGCAAGCACTTTTTACTGGCTATTAGGCAGGCTGCAAACTGCAGCCAGAACATTATGACCAAAACAGGTCGAATCCAAAACATTGAGAACAGCAGCTGGCAGTGGGTGGAAGATATGAAAGAATAAATGACGCAGACAGTGACCAATATGTTAACAAAGCTGAGCATTTTGTTCTGCTTAAATAAAACTAGTGCACAAATTTGAAAGATTTAAAAAAAAAAAAAAACGTAAAAAACGTAATCAGTGCAGTGGCATCTTTGTATCCTTGAGCTATCATACAACTTCACGGTAGCGCTGCCATTTCTAACCCGGGCTAGCGGCCCACCTGAAGCTTAATTGGAGTCAGCCACTGCGTCAGCGGACGTGCACGGCCAACGACCGTTAATAACTATAATATTATAGGGGCCGAGACGATGTAGAGGCAGGACAGCTGACTCGGGACCCGGAAGTCCTAGTTTTGATCCCGTCATTGCACGTCTCGTGGTGTCTCTGACCAGCACACCCTATCCCCAAATGCTCCCCAGGTGCTTTCAATAGCTGCCCACTGCACCACCTGGTGGTGGATGGTTTAAATGCACAGAGCCAATTTCATCATTGTATGTAAACATACAATGATGACAATACATAATACATTACATCATAATATTATAATAATCTGCTGACTCTTGTCAATAAACAAGAAATCTTATATCTTCCTATCTTTGAAATACATTTTTAAATCATGGCAAACTGATTTGCTTACAAAAGCAGTGAAAGCTTAATTAAAAAAAAAAAAGGGGGGGGGGGTTCTGTCTGTAATCACAGTTAATTGGTCGGGCTTGGAAAACCATTATACAGGTTCAGTTTTTTTTTTTTTTTTAATGCCCAAATGCAACTCTGCTTCACGGTAATGTAAACAAAGTTCACACCAAAGCAACACATTTTTAATGTCTTCACTACTTTAGCTGTGTTAATATACTGTATAGTACATTTTCTTGCTGGGATTTTGTACACCTCTGTCTTTTCATGGAAAGACATTCCTGATTTCAGTAAGTCTGGCTTTAAATGTAGCATGGCATGGAATTAATTTAGTTTAATTATATATAAAAGATGTTCAAATAAAAATTCATCAAGTGAAAACAATGAAATACAAGAAATGCAAGATGCAATCATGCATGAACAGCATTTAAAGATATGTGTGTGTGCATATGTTATACCCTGATGCATGCTCAATAATCCAGGTAGAAAAATCTAAAAAAGCTAAGTCTGGTCCTCTGGACATTCAAA
>JARVGS010001166.1:11576723-11589396 GCA_031762315.1 Hypsolebias antenori | reverse complement strand
GAAAGAATATTATAATCAACCAAATCATAAAATTTCAGTAATTTCAATTTACAAAACAAAACATTTGATGGATGGTACTAATGTTTTCTAGTGATAATCCTTATGGCTCTTCTCTGTAAATTAAAAATAGGCTTGGTTACAGTTTTACACGCTGTACCCCAAATCTCAACACAATAAATTAAATGTGGGATTATTATTGTATTGTTCAACAAATATGAAGGAACATACACAAAGAACGAGGGCTGTTTGTGTAAATTAATGGCCAAGGCTTTCACTCAAGAACGTGTCGTGTAAACGGGGCCTAAAGCGTTCTTAAATCCTCTGACAGACTGGTATCTCAGGATTAGTAACCTCTGACAGTAGGAGTTTGAAAAGACAAGTAGCTTTTCATCAGTTCAATGACAAATCAGTTACTGTTTCTTTTTACACGTTACATTTTTTGCTATTGCTGGATGTAACTGGGACCCTGTGTACACAATTTTGTTCCACCTCATGTACCACATGCGACGTGAATGACAATAAAGAATCTTGAAAACATTTTATGTCTCAAATATAAGACCGAAATGAACACAATAACAAATCCAAATGTTAGTTTATCCAGGAAATCGTTACGTTTTATAGGTTATAAAAATATATATAAGGA
This sequence comes from Hypsolebias antenori, assembly GCA_031762315.1. Taxonomy (NCBI): domain Eukaryota; kingdom Metazoa; phylum Chordata; class Actinopteri; order Cyprinodontiformes; family Rivulidae; genus Hypsolebias; species Hypsolebias antenori. The sequence goes on along the minus strand of JARVGS010001166.1, from coordinate 11,588,753 downwards.
AAAATTACTAAATTGGAACTAGAAGCTTTTTTGACTTTATGTCTGAATTGTTAGTAAGTCGGTATAAAAGGAAAAACTTTCACATGTTAAAACTGATTCAAGCAGTTCTACATCCAATTTAAGATGTGAAGATAGTTTGGATGACAAATCTCTTCCGTTACGTGTCATTCATAACGTTCCAGGACTGTCGAGTGTATTTGCAAATGTTGCAACTAACAGCGTCCACGATCTCGCACTAAAAGTTGTTAAGTTAGTGTTGCATTGTCGTTTCTCCATTCACTCCTTTCATTAAAAAAAAAAAAATCAGGAGCATTTTAACAATGACTAAAAGCTGTAACAATCCCAGAATGTTCTGTCCAAAAGCGCTCTGCTGGACATCTGACCTGACCTGCTGAGCAGAGGCTCAGTGGAGGGAGGATTTTTCACCATGGGACCTTCACCACATTAGAGATTTCCAGTACTGCCATTTCGCTCCTCACATACGGGGCTAGAGCAGAAACTCTAATAAAAAAGAAGCAGATAATCCTCATCCCCATGTATGTGTTGTACGCGTCTTATTAGTGGGGTGTGCAGGTGTCCTGAGAGCTGCCTGCAGTTTATCATGAAGGACCACTGGCAGCACTAATGAACTCTTGCCGTGTGTGTCCACATCGAGTTTGTGTGTGCTTCTCTCCTAGCAAAATGAAGGTTTGAGGTGAGAATGATATTGATCTGAGAGTCTCATCAGCTTGGTGTGAGAAGATGTCAACTGCTTGGCTGACTTCTGTTGCATAACCGGCGGCGCCATCGATCTGCGGCTAAGCCAGGAGCCTGAACATACGCGCACACCTCCAGGCATAAAGTCAAGCACCTGGGTCAAGCTTAGCTTTCTGCACAGGACTCACTTCTGTAAGAGGTTGCAGCCACAACACAGATGTTTCACAAACATAACCTCTTTTCTTAAAGGTGAGAAAAGAGTGCGCTTGTAAACACAAGCACCGAGACGTCACATTAACACCCGTCACCTCGGCATATCCTGCTGAAGCGAGCAAAACGACAGGTCTCCGACAGCAGTACTAATCACTAATAGCTAAACAGCGAGGTTGTAAATGAGTTGACAGCAGCGTTTACATATATTTGCATGCTAATTAGAAATGCTGTCTTATTAGCAAACGGCAGAGATCACACCGATAAAGGAAAAGGAAATGAGTACACGAGGACAGCAGAACAGAGTGACAGACGTGGTGGCGAGTGGCATCTGCATGCTGCCCAGGTGACTACTTCAGAGTTATTGTAGAGGATAAGAGATGAGCAACATCATTAGACTTTGTTGTTTCAGCAAACAGAAAGGACTCCGAGGGAAGAACACACGATAATCGCACTTATGTTGAGCTGCGTTCGGAAGTGGCAGCTGGTGGGTGCGGAGAGATGCGCACGCAGTCACACCCCTCTGCGTCTTTTCACTGTAGCAGACTGCGCTAGAAGCCATTCAGCAGTCAAATTCAACAATAACTCAATAAAGCGGTAACGCTGCCAGCATTTAGGCAAGAATTTAAACACGTTCTTTCACTCATGCAGAGTCGTGAGACGGCTGTCAGATGGGTGGCGGCGGGATGATCAATGTCATTTTATTCAAGCGCAGCCGTCTCCCGAAGGTATTGAACAATCAGTGTGTTCACCCTCTGGAGCTCTCGACTGGTGCATGTCCTGTCGAAGATGACAAAAGTGTTGAACTGTGGATATGTGCGTTCATATGCATACCCGAGTCTTCAGAGTCTTTGCTGTCAGGGATGTCCTCCATATCATCATCCGACATCTCCATCTCTTCCTCTCGTCTGATGCCCATCAACTGCTCGCTGTGCATATTTCTGATCTCCTGCAAAGCACAAAGAAGACACAGGTGCCAAGACTCATGAGAGCTACACACTAATAAGCTGAAATGGAATAGTTGCAATAGTCATTGAGTATATAAGTTATCAACAACTTTTTTAAAAGCATCATCATAGAATGAAACAGTGAAGATAAACAAAGGTGAAATGTTCTGTTGAGTACACATATAATACATATTGGTTTTCTAAATAAGTACATTCCACATTAAGGTATTCATAACAAAAAGTACATTTTAACAAGCTTTGGTTTTGTTTTACAAAGCTGCTTCTTACTGAGAGCAACACAAACAAATGACAAAAAAAGCTATCTAATTTTCCAAAATAAAATACGAGAGTGAGCTTTCTAAGGCCTGCAGGGTCAAAAATGTTAATGCCTGATGTTCTGGCAGAGGATTAGAATAATCCCTGCGTAAACTGATTTAAATCAATCAAATGTGAACACGGCAGAGATTTCTGCTGCTAATTTATTCAGAATTGGCCAACGATAAAAACAAGCGCTCACAATGAACAATGTTGGGTTTGGGCGAGTTCTTACCAAAAAAACAAAACAAAAAAACAAAACAAAACAAACAAACAAAAAAAGATAAAATAAATAAATACACAATAATAAACAATAATAATAATAATAATAACAACAACAAAAACCAAACCATAACACACACACAAAAAAAAAAAAAAACTTTACTTGGATAACAAGGGTGAAGATGGTGTTAAATGATCTTGAGCAAGCCTAGGATGTTAGAATATTTTGGGTAAATTACCAAAAGCTATTTCATCGGGAGTGGTGGTGCAGAGGTTAAGAAGGTGAGCTTGTGATAGGAAGATCACAGGTTCAAGCCCCGGTACAAACAACATAAAAAATATGGGTAGGAGAAGTGAAGCAGTCATGTTTGTCTCCACCCTCATCTGCCCCACTCTGGGCCCTTGAGCAAGGCCCTTAACCCACACCATCAGCTCCCCTGGGGACCCTATATATCAGATCTCTGCTCCACACAGAGGGCTGTGGTAGCTCGGTGGTCTGTGGTTGTGTCAGGAAGGGCATCCGGCGTAAAAACAATTGCAAAGTCTTTGTACCAAGTCTTCGTGCGACCAGTTCGCTGTGGTGACCCCTGACAAAGGGAGAAGCCGAAAAAAAAAAAAAAAAAAACAAAAAAAAAACCAAAAGCTATTTTATCAAACAGAATGATGATTTATTAATTTTTTTTAAAAGGTGAGTTTAGTTACCGTATTTTACTCCGTATACGTCGCACCGCCTTATAAGTTGTATCAGTCCAAATGTCTAATAAAGTGGAAAAATCCATAAATATGTCGCTTTGACGTATGTGTCACATCTATTATGTGTCAATGCTGACACGTCGCGTTTGTTACAAGTCACCACTGACAACCTGGAAATGTGGGCCGGTGTTGTGCCAAAAATTGATTGGCTGCCATTTGTGCACGGGAGGACTTTAACAAGAATTTAACAAGATTAACACTTAAAAACAATTGTCTGCTCTAAATTATAGTAAATGTGTGTCTCAGTGTAACTTTTCCTTAATAAATGCACCTTGACGGTAAAATCAGCTCCATTTTCAAAAGCCGATATGCGGAAACATAAAAGCGCAGATGGCAACTCGGTCCATTTCTTGGAAATTTAACAAGATAACCACCTAAAAACAATTATTTGTTAGCTCAACTTTATAGTAAAGGTGAGCCTCAGGTGAACTTTTACTTAATAAATTTCACCGGGGCGGCACAGCAAAATGAAGCTGATTCAGTTGCCCCAGGCAGACGACGGTGGCAGTCTATGGCAAGCCGACTGTGCCATTAATATCCACTTTTACCTGCCATCTAGTGGCATCTAGTCGCTGAAAATTGTATTGTTCAATTGATTCAGTCAGAATGAATAAAAACAGTCAGCCAAAAATTGGCTTATGGCTGGGGGGGGGATCCATAAATACGTTGCTTCAGTCTATAAGTCACAGGACATACAAATTATGCAAAAAAACTGACTTACAGGCCTAAAAATATGGTACTTTTCCCACAGCAGGGTATCATACAAGCATGACTACAGACAGGTTATGTTCCATGTGGCTGTGTTCAAGTCCACCGCACTGTGTTTTATGTGCTTCAGATGCTAACATTTTCTGCTGTGAAGTTACCAGACACCATATGTACAAACACGACTATAAAAGACAAGACTGCATAAAACTGTATAAAATGAAAAGAGAATCAAACAGAAACCTGCTTCGGAAAAGCTGAAAGTATCTGAAGTTACCCAAGAGTAAATAAACTTACAACCATCTGTCAGCTGAAGTTATCAGCCAAAGCCCATGGCAAACAGGTACAGAACACACACCAGCACAAGACGAAACACAACCAACTGGTGTGATTGGAGCACAAACCCACAGCACATGGAAACTGATAGAAGGAGGCAGCTGTTTGATTCTGCCCTGGAGATGCTTCTACTTCCCGCTGCTGCCTGCTTCTTCAAATTTCACCTCCGTGCCAAAGAATCACACTGAACACACGAGACAAGAGCAAATCTGGGTTCCTTCTGGATAATAAATGAGCGCCGTACAACAACATTTACTCACTGATGTTCTTTACACTGGCCAGCGGCTTCCAGCCTAAGGGAGGTGTATGTAAAAAAAAAAAAAAAGAATCTGAAACTACGTCATCGTTTCGATCCGGGGCACTAGACTATATTTTTTGGCCTGCAAAGGAATAATCGATTGTGGTGAACCTAAGTTAACAACGTGGCACCGTCGGCAGCTTCATGTATCTTTTTCCACACTCATAGCCCATTATTATGGTTCTCTGACCTTCACAGAGAATGTATGGTTGCATCTTACAGCTGTTATTACCTCCTCATATTTAACCCAAGGTGGTGGCTTAGTGCTCAGACAGGCTGAGCGCACACAGCAATAAATAACGCAGGGCAGAATAAAGTAGCTGGTGTAGAAAATCAAGCTATGGTAAAGAGTAAGTACGTTCAATCATCCAGGTAACTAAATCACAAACAAGTTAAAACGTGTCACTGTCCAGAAGACACGTGTTAACGTTTTTGTGCTTTATTCACCTGGATGATTGAGCATACTTTTTTCTTTACAACCATTTTGGCCAGGTTGTTCTCTGGCTGGTTTTGTAAGTAGTAAGTGGCCATTTTGCCTATAACATGATTGATATGCACTAATGATCGATTGGTTTGGATCAGTAGTTCTCAAACTGGGGTCCCGATTCCACAAGCTGGTGGTTGGGGGCCCCCGCAAAGCCCTGTTACTTGGTATGACTACTGCTGTTATGATTCTGTTTAATTTTATTTTGGGGAAAAACCAATGCAGACATGTTCTTGGTTTTAGGATTCTACATCGCTTTACAACCTAGCTGATTTTTGTTACTTTTCCTTTTAATCATTCTTCTAATTGCCATTTTATTTTCACTTGTTTAAAAAAAAAAAGTATGCATCCTTTATGATTGTCTATTGTTGTACTGTATTTGTTGTCCATTGTTGTCATCACTCTGTTAAAATTCAGGTCTCTCTTCTAAATAAAGGTTGAATGAATTTAAAAAAAGTTTTCTGTAATAATTTGAAGAAGTGGAGATACATTTCTGTTCATTTTGTGAATAGGTAAAGTTTTAAAGTGTTTTTTTAATACTGTTAATTTTCTCAAAACTAATTTTTGGATGTTGAAATTAAAAATATGCTAATTTGGGTTTGGAAAGTATTTAATCCAACTTTAGACACAAACGTTAGCAAAATAAACAGCCTTCACATTTACATATTTGAAAAGCCTTTTTAAAAATGTTTTAATTGCATGATTTCCGTCACCAACACAAACCTCACATGGCAATATCCACATCCGATTTAAGGTATAACAATAACAAAACTCCTGCCCACTGCAGCTAAAATATCAGTGCCTATTTTAATTTTTAAATGCAGTTTAATAAAGGGGCTTTAAAATTATTTAAGTTTTTAGCAGGAACAAATATTTTCATCTGTTAGCATATTTTTTGACAAAGTGAAAAGTAAATTAGCTTTTTGTTAATAAATATTGTTTTAAAAGACATCTTCTGAGAAAGCTTCTCCTTTTTAGGACATTTAAACAAAATGCATTCAAATTCAATGACAGAGTCTAATTCCCAAATTATTAGATGTAAAACCAATAAAACAAGCACTGAATGAGGTTGTAGTTTTAAAATTATTTTACTTTTATTACACACTTTTAGAAGGGGAGGATTCCACCAACAAACATCACTTTCATTTGCATTTAAGCTCGTGATGTGCTTCCTGCTTTACGCTGTGTAGATCCAACAACTGCACAAATTAACACACGAGTGTTAAAACTGTTGGAGAATACAAACAAATACGAAGGATTCCTCAGTGAAACGTTGCTGAAAAACTGCCAAGATCTTATTGAGATGGAACAGTTTTTATCAGTGTCACACATGCATCATCCATTTTCCTGCTTTCTTAACAACCATGCGTTAAACTCTTACTCAAGCTATCATTACGGTATTTTTCGGATTATAAAGCGCGTTAAGCGAAACAAAACAGTCCGATAAATCAAAATTTATTCAACTCATTCACAATAACTCAACATTGTTCAGGTGTACCACATAAAATCAGTTTGAGGTCAGTAAGCACGGCCAGAATTAATACATTAGGACGCTGGATTATAAGGCTCACCGTCGAGTTTTGATAAATTTAAAGAATTTAAGTGCGTCTTATAGTCCGAAAAAAACGGTAAGCATAATTCCTTGCATTTGCTGTTTGGATGGGTAACATTTGAGGTCGACCATTTTCATATTTATGCTGCAAATCTGAGAATTAGAGCAACAAATGTTAATCCAACACCTACCTTTCATCGTTTTTTTTTTTTTTTTTGTTCAGGATGATTGCTGCTTTTGTCGTCTCAGATTCTGTTATTGTGTGCACGTCCACACATGCCCCTAAATTACACAGAGGTTCAACCAAACTTACCAACTGAGATATGATCATAAATGTTCCATTAGACCCAGGACTGCAACACACTCCAGACCCTTCCATTACATACAAACCATCATCTTGACAATTAATGTTCCATTTGGCAGAAAAAGGAAAGGGCAAGCAGACAGTAAATGACAACAAAAAGCTGCTAAAATATCAAAATCCATACACTTTAAGTTTCAAGATGTTCCTCCTTGATGATTTACTCAAATCTTTAAAATGACTAATGCAGGAGGAGAGAGCTTGAACAGAATTACCTGTGCCCGGGAAACCATTAGAGCCGGAAACAAACTCACCCAGCAGCTTGTTTTCCTTCACGGGAGGAGAGAGGTGATGGGGAGGAAGGGATGGGGGGAGGGGTGTTCAGACATTTGGACTTGTGTTTCTGACTGCAGCAACCAGTCACATGTTCTGCATCCTTGCTCATTTAAAACTATTATTTTGCTCTTATTATTATTATCTTTCAAATTAAAACAATGCAGCATATTTTTAGCAGCCTAATGCAAGACTAATGACAAAACTACTGTTAAAAAAAAAAAAAAGACTTTTACACTAACACAAATGGAACAAAATGTCAGAATGTCTATTTCACCAGAATTTAAGTGGACAACAGAATGAAACCAAAATGCACCGACCTCTGCTTGTTTGCGCCACATGTCCAGGTTCTTGCGCTGAGCTTTGGAGAAATGGTCCCATGCCTTTTGTTTGGAAGCGGCTTGGAATACAGACACAATCTGTTCAACTGTGGCGGGATGCAGGGACGGACCAGAGACCATCCAGAGACGGAGACAGAGAAAGACAGAGGGCGGTTGGGAGGGAGCAGAGGAGTGAGAAAGTGGCGTCAACTAGGGGTACGAACTGTGTGTGTTTAGGTGTGTGTATGTGTCTTACATACCAGCTGATGCCAACGCATCATCTTATGAATGATGAGGTAGCTCCCACACTTAAGTGTCAACAAATCCTACATGTACTAAGCAAACTTAGATTTTATTAAGTAAAGTTCATGCAGAACAAAGTCTAGTTGCTTTTTAAACCCACACGCGAGCTGAATTTAATCAGCTACAGTGACAGCTCTGCTCCACAGCTGCTGGTTCATCCACCACGACTCAAATATAACAACTGCTGAAGATAAACTTTGATGGTCCTTTGACTGAAACTGGATTTTTCGCAGCAAAAAAAAAAAAAAAAAATCTCATCAACTCCTAAACTGCAAATGTAGTAGATACAGCTCATGGTTGTATCTGTTAGATAGTATTTTTTACAATGGGAACATGGGGGAGTAATGCTACTTTAATACCTCTACAGAAACATACCAAGCACAAATACAGTTTTCCAAAAACACATAGAAAGGAATTTTTGTCAGAAGATACAGAATCAAAAACAAGAGATAAGAAATTTCAGTGACTAATCTACACAACTTGGGCAATTTATTGACGATCTTTAGAAAGTTTAAAGATACTATTAACAATTCACCTCGTCTCAGTGGCTTTGCTATTAAAGCAAAGTTCCATACATTATCTTTTAATCACTTCTTCCTTTTTGGGTCAATAGGGTCCAGTAGTCACTGTGTGAGAGGCGGGGGACACCCTGGTCAGGTCGCAAGTCCATCACAGGGACACATGGAGACAAACCATTCACCCTCTCACACACCTAGGGACAATTTAGAGTTAACAATCAGCCTATCATACCAGGAGAAAACCCACCCATGAATGGAGAGAGCATGGTCTTCTGACTGAGATGCAACAGCTCTACCAGCTGATCCACCGTGCAGCCTAATGCAAAGTTCAACATGTTAATTTAAAATGTTGCGTTCACGACTTTTAACTTGCACTGCCATTAATCTGTGCGGCACATATTTTGCTTGAGTTCATTTATTGTTTTACTCCGTTTTAATTGAGTTAACCTTATTTTACTGTACATCATTTCAGTCAACCTTCTATTATTTAAAATTAGCTTTAAAAAAAGAAAAACCTGACACTGACATAGAGCTAATGGACAACTGAAAAAAAAAAATACAAAACTGAGTGACAGCTGTTTTCTTGTAGGATACAATACTTATTCAATAAACTGCTGTATCAACATTTAGAATTTGCATTTAAGGAAAGTTGGACACTCCTTTTCACAAAGTGGCTGCACTAAATTTGCTCAGCAGCTGCCAGTTGACAAAAATAACTTCCTCCGAGTCCAAGTCTGCTGATGTTGACCGCTGTGCAGCTCCACTGCAGAAGTGGGCTCTTAAGAACCTTACCCAAGGACGTTTCCTTACTGCAGTAATACAGTGTTCCTGATTGCTTATCCCTGTGCAGACGACTCTGTCCTCCTTTAAGAGGACAAAAGCATACTTCAAGCATTGCTGCTAAAACCTTCAGAGCTGCTGTAACTATAAAGTCAGTTACCATGTAGAGACTTAAGCTTGGAATCAGCTGAGTGAGCTCCTTTTGGTCCAAGTATCTGATTAGAACAAGGCAGGACAGGAAACCTACAACTCTCATGCACTTGTCTGAGCTGCAGCTACCTTGTTGTGAAAGTTTATGTATATACATTGTTTTCTAGCAAACAAAAGGGTCAGTAAGACTACCAGTTAGATATCGAAGTATTTGCCGGATGCTGAGAAACAGCTCCAGCATCAAACAGCTCATTTTCCCCAATATTCCATAATTTAATATTATTATTGATGAAGGCAAAAAGAGACATAAGCTACAAAAACACAACCAGGACAGCGAACTTAAAAGGAACAAAAAAAAAATGTAAATATATCGATATTTGTTTATACAGTAGTCCCTCGTTTATCATGGGGCATACGTACCCTGAATAAGTGAAAAACTGCAAAGTAGGAATACTGTAGTAGTACAAGTAGTAAGCAGTAGTTTATTTTAGCATAAATGCAATAGTCTACACAATGTTTATAAACCCTAAACATTACAAAAGAGCACAGCATGTCATGATTTCAGCCCTCTGCCTCCTGCTGCACTCTGCCTCCTGCCGGCGCTCTCGGCCACGCCCACTTCAAGAAGAAGCTTCTCCAGCAGCTTGGGCTGCACACAGGTGCTAAATAATTTGAAATAATTTATTTTTAAATAAAAAGTCCATGCCGTTCATGCGGCTCATTCATCAATCAGCCAATTGTGTGTCGTGTCCAATCTTGTTTTGAAAAACCGCGGTACAACGAGTCCACGAAAAACGAACCGCAAAGTAGCGAGAGACTACTAAAAATAAAAACAAAATACATTTGTTCTGTTCTTGCTTTCAACAGTGCAGAAAGTAACAAGGCAGCACAGGAAACCTACAACTCCGTGCAGAAAGTAGCTCAGACAAAAATTTTTATATTGAGGCTTGTCAACTATGGTTGGGAGAGTGATTCTAACAAAAATAAATAAATAAATAAAAATCCCCCAGTCTTTTGAACACAAAGATTTAAATCCACTTGATCTGCATTCTATAAAGTGAACTATTCTGTCACCGAAAGACCTACCTGGATTAAAAAAAGCATGAACTGTACACTCTATAATGGGAAGTTTTGCGCTCTTAAAACTTCCCACAGGAGGTCAGTTCTGCGCTATAATGAATAGGACCAAAAATCCCCAAAAAGGAAGGCAACATCATGAATATAAATAAACTTGAAATTATTAATGTCTAATACAAGAACTGCAGATATGAATCTTCTCTGGCCATTATATATATATATATATATATAAAAAACAATCATTGCTTTTAAATCTTCTAAGTGCATTATTTGCCCAGTAAGAGATGTATGAACACCTCACTGTCTTTACGGATGTTTACATTGTATTTAACGTGCGTGTGGCGGGATATGTGGAGACAGGGTGCTGTGGTGTAGACGAGCAGCTGGAGAGCTGAGGCTGTCGACCGTAAGTGCTGCAGAAACTCAACATTTAGTTTTTTAAGAGCTTATTACGACTAAGCATGCAGTTTACTGTTCATGTTTGGACTCCATTTTGTCCCAGCTGAAAACGTGTTGGGCTACTTACGGTTTTCATCTGAAGAAACTCTAAGTAATCCACCTCGGTGACGCTTCTTTTCTTAACGCCAACAGACCACTTTCGGACTTTGCTTTGGCTAAATTTTTTACAACATAAATAACCCTGAAAGCAACTAATGGAAAAATAAACTTACCATTAATCCATCCTTCCACAGGTAAAATAAATGAAGCTATGTGTGAGGTACTGTAGTGATGCATTCACATAAATGTGCACACACACTCTATACATTAGGCCATACTTACTTTTGAGTAGATTTCATTATCCAGAGACAAGTCTTGACTTGGATTTTGACTTTTTCCAACGCAATTATAAAACGCACAGTACAGAAAGACACTAGACAAAAAAATACGACAACTAAAAAGCAGAGAAATGATTTGACTCATTTCTTCTGACCTGCACAAGAAGTGTTAATATTTTTGTCTTGTTGTGACAAAACAAAAATTCAGTTTTAGCTATTGCACAATGCATTAGATTGTACATTGTCAGTAAAAACTCACATTGAGCCACTATGCCAGCCAGAGCCGTCTTGAACTTGTCTCTGGCCTCTTCCATCTCCTTCTCGTGCTGACTCTTCTCGCTCATCAGCCGGCGAATGTGGCTGTTCGACGACTGGATCATGGAGTAGAAGTTATTGGCGTTCCTGCGGTTAACTTCACCTCGTTCCAGCCAGGTCAGGAGCACGCGCACTGCTTCTGGAAACTTGCCATCGTCTGGACAAAAAACAAAAAGAGGTCAACTGAACAAGAAACATACATTAATCCTTTATATTTCACGTGACATTTAATGTGGGAAAACAAAATATGAAGATGAATAAAAAACAAAATGCATTTTTATTGGGCAGCCACCTATTATTCATCTGACAAGAGTTTCTTAACTTTACATATCAACTTCAATGCGGCTCGAACTGCAACGTGTACCCCCACAAATGTTGTATCAAAACGACTGACTCCGCACCGTGATGTGTGTCGTTACTTTTATTGGCATTTCAAGTTACCATGGTGCCATAATTTACAAACAAAGACAACATTTTTTTTGTGGTCATTTTTCATAGACTCCATTTGCAAATGAAATATCCAAGATGGTCACCTGAGCTAAAAAGCAAAAATACTGTAAATCAGCCATTTTTAGAGATATTAAGCTGAAATTTGGTGTGTAGTAGCTGAGACCAATGCCCAATAAATGCTGAATATAT
>JARVGS010001166.1:11523018-11533243 GCA_031762315.1 Hypsolebias antenori | reverse complement strand
CCGGATTTTTGCCGTAAGTCGAGGAAATACATGTAAAATGTATGTTAACGCTGCGCCGCACACCTGTTCTTAAGTCCAAGTTGCTGTAAGTCGAGGGCGCCTTAAGTCGAGGACTACCTGTAATTGCAAATCTTGTGTTTTAGCTTAAGCTGAATCAATTGAAACACTTTTCAGAGTTAGCATTTATTCTACTTGAATGCATATTAGTAAAGCTGCAGATAAAATGTAAAACAAACACAAAAATCAGAGCAGTGGTTTTCTAATATTCAAAGTCTATTTAAAATGGACACCTTTATAAAATGTCAAAACCGTGACTGTTGTGACAGTCCATTTAAATTTTAATAAATATTATTTTTACACTGGCACCTGATAACTAGTTGTTTTTTTTTAACACTGCTTTAACAGTTGGTGTGTTTTCTTAATCACAAATGCTTCCTAAAACCTCCTATCAAAAGGCAGTATTTTATTTTGAAAGGTTCATAAAGTGGAAGCTATATTCACAGGTGAACTCAGCATTACTGCTACAATATGTGTATCCTCCTCTATGTTGATCCACAAGTTTCATTTGAGGGGTTTTTAGATGCAGGACTGTAAGTAAACTTTAAGCAACTGCAAGGTCCTACCATGTGAAATTGATCATGTTTAGGCACAATCCTGAATCCTCCATCCAAAAGTGGCAGCTGAGACTAGTGCTTGTTACTACTTCTTCAGCTTTTAAAGTTTTTCTTATGCTGACAGTTAAGCTATATTAATTTGCCCTGCATGAGAAGGGAACAAAGGGACCACACATTGTGAGAGGCAAGAACTGCAACTTTTTAAGACGTTTGGAGCAATGGCTGTATGTAGATCGGTAGTGGTGGGATAGGGAGGAGCGGGTGTGGAAAAAAAAAAAAAAAAAAAGAATAATTACTAACAAATTTGGAGAAGGTTTTGGTAAAAATGTCCATCCCCATTATATATATTAGCTTTGCTCCTGTGAATTATGAATATCCATAATGAGACATGAAAAGGAGTCTAATTCGGAAAAAGTGAAAACATGTTTGAGTATGTACAGCCTTTGAGCTGGTCTCTTTCTTATTCCAATGATCACATCAAGGTCTTATTTTAAAGGCTTACAGTACACAGACCAGAACCAACCTGCATGTTCACTGAGCTGTTTGACAAAATCTGCCTGAGTACTTGATTAAGCGTAAGAGCTGTTTCACTAACCCCCCTGACAACAGGCATTTTAAATGATCAAACACAGGTGCAACTTTATAATTTCGCTAATTACCACGTTCCATTTATGTTCGCCGGTTTTATTGCCCCAATATTGTGCATGGTGCATCCCTGGCATGCACTTCATTAGTGTTTTTAGTGATAACAGTGCTTTTCTTTCTATGAAGTTAAATGGCTGCTGTTAAGTTCTTCAACAGCTGTAAATAAAGTTCAAAGCAAAGTGCTCAGCAGGAGTTTTTCAGCCTCTACCAAATGCCTTTCATCTGTAATGCAGAGCCCAGAAAAGCAGAGTTTATATTACGCATTCGTCATCCATCGCCATGGACTTCATCTCAGAAGGTTTTCAGATCTACATTATGAAGGCCCTCCCCCCATCACAGGTCTGATTTGATTTAGAAAATTTGAACACTGAAATTGTATTTGGATTACAACCAAGCAGTTGCAACCATTAATTGAAAGATCTGATTAAAGCCTAATTTAACTAAGTCCATAGTACCAATTAGACTAATCTTTTGGCCATTGGTAGAAGGTGCAGCTCAAATAATTGTACAACAGTTCCTCGCTACTTTGCGGTTCAACTTTTGTGAACTCGCTCCTTCATGGTTTTTCAACGACTGTCAATTTTAGTATTAATAATGATTGGGATGGTACGAGATAAAATTTTAACAAAAAAAAAAAAAAAAAAAAAAAAAAACTTCGAACAGGCGCCACCATTTTGTAGTTTTCTTTCAATAAGCCTATACTGTAAGGCCAGTCAAAACAACTACGATAAGATAAGATAGAACTGTCCTGAGTCCGCAGAATTAAAACACTACCCAGAAACCAACAGTGCTTCTGGCAGATGCTTTCTGCCGAAATGGAGGGAAAGTTTTGATCCGATCCTAACCTGACTAAAAAGTCTGGTCCTTATTCATAGTGACTTCAGTTATCAGGGGATGCAGAGAGTCAATCAGAACCAGACCAAGCTACTTCCAGCCTCATCGGTCAATCTCAGTGCTGCTTGCTGGCCCATCATGCCTCTCGAGCTGGGAGGCGTTGCTTAAAGTTCTGGTGTCTTCTCCAGACAGAGCTCACCTGGACTTTTTTCATCTGGATTCCTCTGGATTATTTGGACTCAATCGAAAACATTGTGTGGTTTTGCGCTGGCTCTACAAAGGGTCGACCCTCTCCAAAAGTGTCCAGTGTATCCCCTACCATTATACAAGTAGGATGCCCCAACTCGTCAACAGAACAGAGCACCCCGCCTACCGAATCGCGACCCCCACCCCCAACAACCTGTCAGCATGATGTAACGCTAAGCTAGCGGCTTGCAATACAGGTGCACAAGATAAAAAGCTAAAGGTTTAAACATCATGCTACACAGCTCAGGACATGTCTCTATCCACCCCCGTCCAACCCCATCTACTAAAATCACAGACAAGATGAGCACCCTGCCATGGCAAAATATATAGACGAAACACTGGCATCTGGTGCTCAATGGCTGCAGAGCCAATCTGGTTCAGAACCAGACCAGAACCGGACCAAGGCTGGTGAGTACGCATATAAAATTTTGCAGTGTCTACTGTGCAGTACATAGGCTATACATATGTTGCTTAAATTGCATAGGCTTAAGAGTTTAGAACATTGCAATAGTGTGGGAAGGGTCTATAAAGTCTTAAAATATATAAAAATACTAAAATAAATATAGTGTTTCTACTTCGTGGTTTTTCATCTATAGCGGTGGTGTGGAACGTAACCCCCACAGTAATTGAGAGACTACAGTATGACTTGTTCTGGTGGAAGTTAAAGCCAAAGTTTCTTGTAGTTAGGACCTGGACGAGTCAATTTCATTGCTCTCTTTATGTTTGTGTGGACAGTAACTACTTTTCGGCCTACTTCCTGTGGTTACTTTCTTGATCTGGCATCAGACGCACAACAGAGAGAATATCTGCAAAGCTGCATGTAAGAGTGACTGCGTAAAAAGGAGTGGAACCAGGGAAAAGAAGCTTACATCTCAATCAGAGATTTAAAGAATAATATAAGTCTGAAAACCTACTTTCAGTACTGTACGTTACATTTTTCAGCTTGGTGTCTTTATAAAATGCTTACCCACTTCAGGGGAAAGATTTTTTTTTTTTTTAATTTACGTCTGAAATATGTCATGGTTGTGTCTTGATGTGTTTTCCCTTATATTTCTTGAGGAGTGCATTTGGAAGACTGCTCATCTCCACGCGCACACGCACACAAGGCTGACATATTTAAAAAATGAAAGTGCATTTCAGCTAAGAAGTGGGAAGTGATTCATAAAAAAGCTTTAGGGAAAGGCTTCTACTGAGGAGAGAAAAGATGTGGCAGAATAACTCTTCAGAGATGAGAGTGGGAGGGTATAGCTGAACCTAATGGTATAGATGGAGTAAACTGGCTATTGTAAGAACATATTGGCTTAACTTTGTGGGGGGGAAAAAGTGAATACTATGTTAACTGGTGCAGTTTTAACCACCCAGAGTGATTTCAGATATGCTTATTACAAGATGGTGAGCTCAGAAATTGGAATATAAAAGCCGATAGTACCACAGTAACCCACCACAGTTCATGTCCCACTTTTAAGACATGTCTGGACCAAAAAATATTATATTTTAATTTAATTTGATGGAAAAAAAAATTGCATTTAGAAACAAACCTAAGAGAAAACTTTACATTTTCTATGTATTTTTTTAATTTACTTTTTTAAATACACAAAACTGTGTCTTCAAAACTGGCACTATAAATGTAGCTACCATACTTTTCGCCATACACGTTGCACCGATAAGTCACATCAGACCAAAAATGTCTAATAAAGGGGGGAAAAAACCTGAAACTAAGTCACTTTGCTGTATAAGTCGCAGCTATTATGCATCACCACTGATGCATCGTATGGTGATGCATCTTACGATGCATCGTATTTGATGTGCATCGCCGCTGACCACATGGAAATGTGGGCCTGTGTTGTGACAAAAATCGATTGGCTGGTCTTGAAAATATAAAAAGTAATTTTCCAGGTTTTCCCTGATTTCAAGAGTTGCTGCACCCTGTTAAAGCATCATCTCATTAAGACGATGTTTTGTGTTTGTAATCCAAAAACAGTCTTTATAAAGCAAAAAAGATATCCCCACCTGAATGGAAATGCTCTAAACTTAGACATGGAGTGTGCAGTACCTGGTATAAGTGGCTGTCCAGTCATTCCCATGTGAGGCATCCTTAAGTTATTCATGGCTGCCCAGGCATTGGGGTCTGACATCGGCATTGTTATTGAGTTGGAGTCCATTGTCATGTTACAAATGCCTTCTGTGGAAATAAACAAACAAAAAAAGGAAATGCAGAAAGAGTTAGTGTCATTTAGGTAAATAACACACCCACTCCATCTAAGACAGAAGGCGCTGTCATTCCCCGATCTGTTACAGAAGCCAATCTCATTCATGCATGCGCTAAAAAGGAATACTTCCGGGTCGCACGGATCGCCGTTGAATATGCTAGATTAAGGAAAATGTACTGGTATAATTCCATTTATGAATAAGAACAGTCTTATTTTACTTAGAAAAGTATGTGTTCCATCTCTGCCGATTTTATTGTTGCTAATTTACGCCACTCGTATTTCTGTTAAAATCCTTGACATATTTACGTCATGGTTAAATGATAATTCATTCTGTATCTTGTTGGGTTTTTCCTCATTCAGCCCAGGCTGGGGGTCAGGTCTAATGTGTCATATATAATCTTAGCTAATGATTTGTAACGGAAATACGAGTGGCGTAAATTAGCTACACGAAGATCGGTGGAGATAGAGCACATACTTTTCTAAGTAAATTAAGACAGTTTTTATTCATCAACAATGACTATCCATGCGACCAGGAAGTACACTACGGATCGTGCTTCCGTAACAGACTGGGGAATGACAGGCATGCCCATCAGTACACAACAGGTACACAGAGCAAAAAACAAAAAGCATCCAGCAAGTTTCCAAAATAAAACAGCCTGGCTGGCTGATCTTGTGCCTGATTGCTCCAACCAACTAAATGTCTGTCTTCACAGAGGTGCTCACACCTGCTGACGAGCATTTATTCACATTTGTTTGATTGTCGCCTGGATGCTACTTATCCTCAAAACATTTGTACAAGCAGTAGGGACAGATTTATCTTTTATTTTCACTCTTTCTGCAGTCTAGCTTGTTTTTGTAAAATAATGAATGGAGCTTAAATTACAAAAAAGGGTTTGATATGTAAAGTCAAAAAACCTTTGGCGTCAGAGCATTTGTAATGTGGAGGGGGCATGCTGGTGTGTGTGTATGTGTGTGTGTGTGTGTGTGTGTGTGTGTGTGTGGGGGGGGGGGGTTATCCCCCAGAAAAGAAATGAATAAAGTAGATGCCATTTCATGCATTCTGGTGTATATTAACTTGTTACGCTGGTGAAGATTCTCAGTCATCAAGGACATGGTAAAAAAAAAAAAGTCCAGTTATTATAACGGTTTGTTAAGCATCTACATTTACCTACATAAGTAAATACTTGATTCAATAACTATTTTAGAGAGCATGGCAAAAGAAGTAGTCTGACCAACAGCTCTCCTTGTGTGAATAAAGCACATTCCGCTTCTCTCAAGCATCCTAGCCCTAAATCTCGGAGAAACACTGCATGTGGTGTGAAGTTGTTGTAGGTAACAAGGAAAAAAGTGCTGGTTCAACTAATATTTCATGGTAAATGTGCGGGAGACATGTCCCCTTCACACATAAATGTTGTGACAACTATGGTCAGAACACAACATCAACACAGAAGGAGGCACCAGGTTAGAAGGGGAGCAGAAAACAAACTGCCCCAGTTGTGGAAAAGAAACCTAAAAGGTCAGAAATCCAACTTGTGCCACAACAACACCGCCTGAAGCAACAAAGTGTAGACCTTGAGTAGTTTCAAAGATGAAAACTTTGCTCTTTATTATCTAACAAAATATTAGTTTTACTGAATGTTACTTGGACAGTTGAGTACTTCTGATTAGAGCTGTCATTTTTAGCCTGAACCTGAAGCCCGGCCCCGCCTGACCCAGAATCGGACCGGGCCATAATAGTGTGCTTAATGTGTGGGCCGAGCCGTGTCTGGCTTTTTATTGTGTCAGGGATGCACGCAGCCGACGATCCAATATATGCAAACATGGCTTGCCATACTACACCTGCTGCATGCGGCTATTTGACCGTACGCTGGCCGGCCGGTTGAAAGAGGTAAAACGTTCAGTTAAGCTTCACATGGACTACTGCCAGTGATCCATCAGCCCAAATGGACATTCATTCAGCCGCTGCACTCAGCGGACGCATGTGGCCGACAACCCAACAGGTGAGGGTTCAATGCAGGCAGAAGCAGGGGAAGCATTTAATGCGCTTTGATGGCTCCTCAGCTCTGATCTTCTGCCCCATCAGCTGTGCAGTCCGCAAACCGTTAACAACAGTCGTTGGTATAAGCAGTCAAAGCTTAACTAAAAATGTCGAGGGGGTTTTCGGGTTCAGACCTGTAATTACTGTTAATTCGTCTGATAGGGTGGGGTTCGGAGATAATGACTGTGGGCTGGGGCTGTGTTGGTTCGTATTATTTGGACCAGAGTGCAACTCTACTTCTGATCCAGTTCAAGATAGGTCTGAATCTATGCAGAGGATGAAAAAAATCAAACAGACAAAAAAATAAAAAACTAGTTTGTAGACAGGACCAGTTTTAGATTAATGGGATCCAAAAGTAAATGTGTACTGTTGTCAAGGCTTTTCTAGTTACCTCCTTCCAACAAATTGTTCCTTTCTTTGAGCCTTGGGGGAAGAGTGGAGGGGGCTGCTGTGGGCCTGCAGTCAGTCTCACACAACAGTGATTTCAACAGTACTGTCACAACAAATCTATTTATCTTAGTGCTGCCGTTTGCTTGCTTCAACTAGCTGGCCTTTTGACACATCCTGTCTCAGTGACCTGTGCTGGGAGCCCAGTGGAAATGATACTGTACCACTGTGGAGACAACAGAAATGAAAATATTTGCTTTTTCAAAATTTGCTTAAAGCAGCAAAGTTGACAAATAGGATTAGATTTTCATCATCATCAAACTGTACACCACAGAGTATTCTGAACTTCTTTTCTTTGCAAGCCAGAGAAAAGTGTCTGAAACAAGATTATATAGCACTAAGCATAAATCCTGATGCTATCAGGCACTTCCCAGACAGTCTATTACTAAACCTTGGAAAACGTAAAAAAAAAAAACTTCTACTTTGCCCAATAATATGCACACACCATGCCAAGCCAACAACCTCAGACTTTCTGCTTTTGAGTGTTGAATAATAAAACAAATACATTTAGGACAACACAATAAAAGCCCTGCAGTAAGGTCAACACGGACACATACGTCAAGCGGCCGCTCAATCTCCCCGTCTGCGGTCTATTTTACAGCTGTAAATGCTTTTTAATTCTCTCCTCTGGTCGACCTCTTTCTCTCTGACAGACCTGTAAATTGCTGTGACTGCTGGCTGAGCCGAGCTGCCCTCTTCTACAATACCTAAGCCAACACTGCTGTTAATAATGAGGAGAGCTGCACTCTGCGCACACTTCACAGCACAGAAGGTGTGAGGCTGAGCACACGGTGATGCCAACAGGTATAAATGTATGTGCCTCCGTGTGAACAACAGCCACTGCATCGGTATTCTTAGTGTTCAGACACAGCTGGCAACGTGTAATATTGCTGCTTGCCTCTTTGCCTTCCTTTTTGAGTCACTAATTGCAGAGCTGTCTGCTGTCACTGCCATAGAGAGGCCTGACAATGCCATGCACATCTGCCTGTTGCTGTGACAATGCCGCTGACGAGGACTTCACAGGCTTGTTAACTAACGCAACCCCATTAACTTGGGACACTTTGCAGGAGATGAAGAAGAACAAAAGAGGGGCATTTTATAGTAGTTTTTATTAGAGGTTACAGTTCATTAGCCATTGTCTCAGAAGAACTAACGAACACACTCACTCAGGATTTGATAAGTGATGTCTTCAGTCAAATGAAGTCTGCTTGATTAGCGAAGAACATATTATTAATTAGATGTTGGGAGAGCAAAAATTGGTGTTGATACAACATTCAACATGATCTAGAACACCAAAATTGTGCAATATTAACATCCATGCAGTATACATTCTTATTTATTCTAATATTTCAGTTAATTTTGGTCAGCTTGTCCTATGACCATTGACAAGTACAGTTAATAAACAAGAAATATGAGTAAAAAAAAATTGTTTGATTCTAACAATATTATTAGGGATGCACTTATTGTTTGGCAGGTGAGACTGATCAAGTTATAGCTTAATTTACAAAAATACTGACTTGAAACACATCAATGAGGGTTATTTATGGGCCAGATCTGGGCTGGCAGGCCACAGCCTGACAAAGTCTTTCGGATAAAAGACAAAACATTTTTCCTAAAAGAAACTTGTCCAGATGAGTTGATTTTAACTGTTTTGCTTTTATCTCCCTGGATGTTTGAGTCTACAAACCTTTCACATCAAAATATGATTTATTTTGGTTTGGTCCTCGAACTAGCATTAGCAGGTTTTTGGTGCAAGAAAGAAAATTGTAAAAAAAAAAAGCCATTTATTCTTTCACCTATTAGCATATTCATTTTCTGTACCTCTGTCTTTTCATCTTTACAAACATCTTCTTTGAGGTCTACCATGCGTTACTTTATGCCATTCATTGTCTTATACTGTATGGCCCAAGAAACACATACAGACCTCTTTCTATTAGCCAATTAAAGCTTCCTGACATGCACTTTTGAACGTCAGTCTTTCAGTACGTTTGATATGACAGTGTGTCCTTACGGGGATGAGTTAGCCTCTGTACTCCCTAAACGTTCTATATGACACCATCACATTGACACAAGAAGCTCAGGTAGAATAATAAACAGCTCCTGAAGCACCAGGTTGCACACAAGTGCAAGCAAGGCTACACTCACAAAGATACACACCTTGCCAAAGAGGAGGAACAGGAGTTATGCACAAAACAGTCGATAAGAAAATCAATCTCAGTAAATATTTCTTTTTAAACTGAAACCATGGATAGGAACACTTCAATAACTTTAATTATACACACAGAATAAACCCACCTAAACGAAAAGTTAATTCCAAGGTTAAATGATTGGATAAAGTAGAAATCAATGGTAATGGCAATAAGGAGAAGAAAAGATAAAGCCTAATAATGTTCAGCTGCTAGCTGAAGCAAACAGCAAATCTAATTTTATAATTTAAATAATCTCAGCATGTGTAGCTGAGATCTCATAATACAACAATCCATAGTCCTTTGCTACTTTACTGTTTGACTTTCGCGAACTCGCTCTATCGCGTTGTACAGTACACGACACACGATTGTTGACTTTACAGTAATATCGCTGTACTCGCGTGGCTGGGAAAAAGCTAATGAAAAAAACTAATAATAATTCAGACAGGCGCTGCCATTTTGGAGTTTTCTTTCAATGAGCCTACACAGTATCACCAGTCCAAAATAACGTCATTACCAACAAGGCAATAGTGCACGTCCCACAATTCAACAGTGCTTCCAGCCCGTTGCTTTCTGCCAAAATGGAGGAAAAGTTTTGATGTGTTCCGAATCTGACTAAAAAGAATGATCCTTAATCATAGTGACTTCAGTGCTCAGAGGATGCAGAGAGCCAATCAGAACCAGACCAAGGCTTCCAGCCTCATCAGTCAATCTGAGTGTTGCTTGCCGGCCCAGGGAGCCTCTTGAGCAGGGAGGCGTTGCTTGGATGTCCGGTGTTTTCTCTGGAGCGCACTTTCTGGATTGTGTAGTTTTGTGATGGCTCTCTGAAGGGCCGGCTCTCTCCAAAAGCATTTTGGTTCTTAAAGGCAGCAGAGAGCTGATCAGAACCTGACCAGAACTGACCAAAGTTGGCGAGTCCCCCTATAAAATTTTTCAGTAGATACAGTGCAGTACATATACGTATGTTTTTAAGAGTTTAGAGCTTTACAAGCATGCGGGAAGGAT
>JARVGS010001166.1:11471766-11482106 GCA_031762315.1 Hypsolebias antenori | reverse complement strand
AAAAAACAAAATTGTTTTTTTTTTTTTTTTTTTTTTTTTTTTTTCTTCTTTCTTTCTTTTTTTTTTTTAAATTTTTTTAAAGGAGCTACTGTAAAGTTATATTTATGATCTGGTCAAAACAGCTTGAGAAACAAGTTTCAAATACATAAAATGTGTGGGTGGAGGAGTGGTTTGGTTTAAACATTGAGTCTGTATTTGCTGCAGAGTCAGTTTGAATAGATCTTCTGTCTGGGCTCACACAACTCTCCGGTCGATCTCTACTGAAAATCCATCTGTCACACTTATTTACAGATGACTGTCAATCCTCTGGAGTGAAATAAATCTATTACGTTGGCAATGTTAACTCTGTCACCAATAAACAGCTACAGCTTACATTAAGAGACAGCTTTTCATTCACGAAAGGTGAGAAGAGTTCCCAGGGAGAGAGGCAAAGAGAAGGCATGGAAAGAGTGAAGCATAGTGAACAGCTGGAGGGAAATACCACTCTGCTTTCGAGGCTGTAGTCTAATTACAGTTCACAAAGGACAAAAAAAATTGACTGTTACTCAAAGTGATGTGGATATCAAACTATGTTCTACTTAAGATAAAAAACAAGAAAACTTAAATATGACAAAGTTGGCTTATAAATTAAATTAACAATCAAGAATGGTATTTGTTAAAGTTAAATATGCAACTTAAAGTGGTTACACAGTCAGAAAATCTGGTGAGCCATTTAAGATCCCATCAGGCTCTTATAAGAAAAGGGTTAGCAGAGTATTGCTTGGAATCAAAGGAAATGAAACATTTATCAGGTGTCAGACGTACGCTTTTCTGATTTAAAGCTCTGAATAGCTGAAATTTACATTGGTTTGAACAAGCAGAGTTAAAACAGAGCTTTGGACAATAGCCTTTGATTGTGTGTGCATGTGCAAGTGTAAATCTGCAGTTCTGCTTATTAACAATGCCTTTGCTAGGCCATCGCCCTATGTCTGCTGCTACTCATATCTATTGGCTGATGAATGGGGTGTTTGAATTTCAACATCTGGCCAAGGGAGGAGTGATGTCAACCAGTATCACACCCTGGGGGAGAAAGAAAAATACCAGGAGACTAGGTGGAGATGGGAGGAAACTGAACCAAAAGGCTGCAGAATAAATTACGACAACGAAACAAACAGAGAAAGACAAACTTTATAGCAAAACAAAGAAAGAAGAATCACTAGTGATTCCGACTCAGTCTTTTTAATGACACAATAATAACAACATGCAACCCTAACGTACAGAGATGCATGGTGCTACTGAAATACAGGGTTATTACGATGCAACAAGAGCGTTTAAAGTCTCACAAATCAGGCCTCAGCTCCAGGGCAGTGCAGAAAAAGACATTCCAAATGATAGACCGTGTCAGTTAATACTATTTTAAATGCATAGGCAGTCATGTTAGCTCGAACAATGAATTATATAATGAGATCCATTAAATAATCATATTATAACTGGTTTTTAATAATGCATTTATGCTTCTGGAAGGTGTGGTGTTTGAACTTGTGATTGTTCAGTCAGAGAGCAGGATTTTGAAAGCATAGCACTGAGCAGTAATAACATTTTTACCGCCACATTTGTATAATTTTCCTGTAATGCTTTATGCAGTTCCTTTCAGCTAATAAACCCATTGGTATGAATGAATAATGCACAGCATAAGGAAATGTGCAGCAAAGGGACATCAGTAGGGGGTATACCCTAGGAGCAGTGGACTGTTAACCTAAAGATAGAACTTGGAAACATATAGACCATGCCGACCACCGTGGATTCATTCATCTGAGCAAAGCAAAGGGCCAGACGGTGGCATGCTGCATTAACATCACATATTCTCAGCCACAGAAATAAATTAGCTTCTCTGACTTTTCCACTTCATTACTGAACCCACTCTGTCTATCAACAAACTGCCTTTCTGCTCCACTGATTTGTATCATCCAACAGGCAAAGTGGGTGAGACACCCACCCGTCACGACAAAAGGTGAAGACCAACTTTTCATGCTAAACAGAGAAGCCTGCACAAGAGGTTAGTATTGCATTTAGGACTACACGATGTGTGTTATAGATTATTCTGTTTGAAAACTAATCAAAGGTTCTGCAACTCAACGGCTGGTTTTCTTTGTTGTCGCGGTGAGAATCCATCAAAAAAGAAATTAAAATGCCCAAATGATTTTCAGATGTAACAGATTTCTCTAGCTTGCAAAGTGAAAAATAGAAGATAAATTTACCCCGGCAAATCAACACAATGTCTTCACAAACATCACTTCAGTTGTACAAGGTGTGAAACTCAGTTATGTGGATCTGACACAATTAATATTATAATACTTAAAAATTATAATAATTAAAAAGTTTACTCATTATACTCAAATTTAACTCAGGCAACAGAAGTGGGAACAGCAATTTCCAGAGTGTATCCTCTACAAATGATGCCATATGTTCCAATATTTTATTTATGTTTTTATTATTATTATTATTATTAATTTAAGTTCTTTTTGGTCAACCTTGAGAATATTTAAGTCCAGCCTGATTAGAACAAAGAAAATATGATGTAGGTAGAGATAAAGAAACTGCTAAGCTTGAACATTTTTCTCTGAGTGGTAAGACAGTTTAGAAAGACACCTCAGTCGAGAACCTGGAATGTGCACATGAAGGGCACAGCTTGAATGGCGTCAGACCATTTAAAGAAATTAGATTTACTTTTAAACATTTAGTAATGAACTCAGTTAAAGTCAATGTAGAAACATAGTGATAAACCTGAAGGTATGAAAAAAGTCACTGGCTTTAATGTCGGGCTTTGTTGTGTATAAGTCTATGTCCAGGTTCCAAAATAGGCTTTCAAGAATCTTTACTGACAGTTCAAAGTCTCAGGGTCACCATTAGGCCACTATATTAAAAAGTTCTGTACACATCAGTCACTGCAGTGAAATAAGATGTCACCCTAGTAATAGCCTACAGTGTCCCTTAGAACAACAGAGTACATTTTTGCTGAGGTATGTTGGCATTAGCTCACACCTTCCTAAAAAAGTAGCTGACTGTGAAGTTTTGAGTGCCCATAACAGATGAATAAACAAGGTGCTGAATTGATGGGGCTTAGCAGTGGACAGCAAGAATGCTAAGCAGTAATGGTATCCTTAAGAGAGTATTAGCAAAGCTTTTCACCTCCTGTGTATTTATAGCAAAGACAAGGAGGTGTTAAAATAACACACTTCAAACAAGTGGAGAATAGATGGGATCATTCTCTGCACAAACATTATATGGCAGGGTATTATTGGACGAGAGCAGTCTGCTTATTTTACACAACTGCTGAAACGAGGACAAAATCATAATCTTTTGTTGCTTTTTTGGAATTAGAGACTCACATTGCAAATGACAAACTTAACCATGACCCAATGCAGGTATAGTGTGATCTTGCTGGAAACATATATTGTCAAATTCAAATTCAAAAATAAATTATTATGCCCAAAAAGAAATTAAATATTGTTGTTAGGGGTGCACCAATAAATCCTCCTGCCGATTTATCGGTGCCCTGGGCCTGCAAATTTAGCGGCCCCGATTTCCTTGATTTTGGGAAATCTGAATTCGACCGATACTTGCATGAGAAACCAATTTTATAGATTTTCTTTTTTTTAGGTTTTAACAATTGTCTGAACTTCATTTATATTTCAGAGCACTACCTCATGGCCAGTTAAAAACAAGTTTGTAATGTTTATAGGATATTGCTCAAGGGTATGTTTTTCAATAAAATAAGATTGGAAAATTGAAGCTACATTGTGACCTTATAACACCTGACATAGTTGCTTATAAAACAAAATCTGTATCGGCCACAATTGGAATCGGCAGGTCAGACCAATCGGTGACTGGCCAGAAAACTGCAATCTGTGCACCTTTAGATGTTGTAACTCATTATCCTCGTTTCATTAAGAGATGCTACAGATACTCATGGCTGTAGGCAGGAAGGATCTCTTATACAGATCCATCCCACAATGGATCCAAAGAAACTGGCCACAGATGTCATCCGATTCATCCACCCAGGATCGGCGGGCCTCTCGGGTCCCCTGGGCTGCAGGACTGCCCTAATTCCGGGCTGAACTTCTCCCAGAGCAATGACCACTCCTCCCAGCAGCCTGCTGAACTCCTCGTCACTTCAGACAGCCGGCTGCAGGTGCCAGGGGATGATCCTGGTCCTTCTGCTGTCACGAGCCGTGTTTCCTGCCATTTCCAGGATTTCTGTGGTCAGACACCCGAGCACAGCTGGCAGGGAGACAGGAATGCATCTACGGTGCCTCCTTTTCAACTCATTTGAGATTTGGGGCTGTAGCTGAGATATTATTTGAGCGTTGGGGATATTAATCGGCTGCTCCTACTTGTAAAAACCACCTTGTTGTCATGATTACGCATCATAACGAAATGTCCAAAACTAAAAAAAGTTTAGTAAAAATCCTTCCAATTGCACAGAATCTGATAGCAGAGGAAACAATCATCCAAAAAAGAGATTTACTTCCAGAAAAAAGAGGAATCAAAGTTTCCAAAAGCAAAACCTCAGAATGAATATAACAGAGCAACTCCAACATACAGCCACCTCAAGCGGTGCAATTCTAGAACACAAATCAGATACAAATACAATCAAGTTAACAAGTTTAATAAAAAGGTTCCCAAGTTTGGGGTTTTGAAAAACATTTTTACTTGTTTCTTTGTACGTAAATGTGCATGCACGACATTCATTTTTAGTCAGTTTTTAAACATAAATATGTTACTAGATATAACTATGTAACTATATATTTTTTTTCAACAATAACTGCAGTTTTAAATCAGAAACCAAAAAAATGGGACCAGCTAAAAACTACATGTTATTGAAAAGTGTAGAGGTAGAAAGAGTGTGACGGGAAGACCTCTTGATAAAATCTGAACTAACACAGAGTACCGTACTAACTTATGAGTACTCCTGGACTTATTATAGCAGACGGTGTAAGATGTATGGTTTAACATTTTCACAGAAATCGTTTTAAAAATCAGAACAATAATTTTTGAAATGCTCCAATGATCATATTTGATGATAACTCAGGGAATATTCTCATTAAATGCATTTTCTCGTTCCTCTTTATTTATTTGTTCATATAAATTAAAGGTAATGAATGCAGAGTATCGATGTTTCGGTCATGTCTTTTGTCCTGCGAGGTTGCGGCTCTGATGTCTTTGGTTTTGACGATGGACAGATAGTCAGGATTCACCAAAACCTGAGTTATTCTTTATCGATTTCCACAAAAGTATGTTGATTCTATACGCGACATCGTCACTATCTTTATAACGTCTAATTTTAAAGTCTTATGTAGTTTACATGCTGCATGTATTATACGCTCCAGTGTTGTGACTTAGCACACAATTGAGAATAATTAACTCTGAGCTCAGGAGTTGGTTTGCTTTTTATCTGTTAAATATTTTTAGAGACCCACTAATTAACATATTTCAGAACAATTTGGCATAAATCTAGACCTCAGGGCAAAAAAGGAACTGATTAGATTTTTAGTGAGAATGACTGAAATACAGTATAGGAACTTCTTAAATTTATTGTTTCAGGGCAAAAACATTTATTTTTGTCCTGATTACCACAAACTCATGAGCAAATGTTTGCTATTACCCACAGAGGGAGGGCAGTCTTGTAATATCTGTGACTGTATGACAGCATGTGTGTCTTTGTCTGTCTATTAGCAAAACATATCATTAACCAATAGACATTTTAATGCAGCTCTCAGAAAGTGGATGTAGATCAACTGATTAACCTTTGGAGTCAATGCAATTCAAGATGGCCGGCTCTTCTAATTGACTTTAGCAAACATGGCTGTAACGGCACGCTTTACAGCTATCGAACTATAATTTGCTGTGGTAGTAGCTGAGGGTCATCACAAGTGATATTCTAAAAGCCACCTGATCATGTGACATCTGTGTTCAGAACACGGCATACGAGGCAGCTTTTGATACACATCTTTTAGGGACGCTATTTTTTAACAACTTTGTTTGCAGTGATCGTTTTAAAGTATGTCGTGTATTATGAGGCTTCAGCAGCCTGTTTCAGACAGGAAAATAACAAGTGATAATATGATGTCAACAGACTGTGTTATTTATCACAGCTTGAGCTTTTCAAATTATGAAGCTTTAATTTCAGAGATCAGATGCACAACTCCTTTACAATCAAAGATCTACTGATCTTTGTCTTTAATTCCAGAAAACTATGTGCATGCATCTCTTTATCATTTTAACTGTGAACTAGCAGTACACTCATGAATTTGAAGAATGAGTGTTTGTAGTTTTGGAGTTGAGTGTTTCGCTGGACTGGAATCGAACAAGGAATGAGAGTAAACCTTAATGTTTTTGGTGCAAGATACAGAGTTACACTGTGGAGAAGAACAGAAGTAGCTATCGTTACCTTTTTGCTTGTCTGAGCGGTGCAGAGTGACGGATCCTGGCGAGTGGAGGGCACAGTTTTATCCACCACCAGGTGCAATGGTGGAGCCAGGGGGTGGCCAGTGGTGGCTGTGGTCACCTAATTTTAAACTTCTGCCACCCCAATCATATGAGGAAACTATACTTTTAAGCAATAAAAAAACTTAAAAGCATAGTTTTCTCAAATGATTGGGTGGGGGGGGGGGGGCAGTTTACACACATGTTGGTGGTGGTCTTGGACTTTGACTTGTCAACTCAGTGTTTGATTGTGACTTTTCTTTTGCCAGACACACACCAAAATGAAAGGCGCGGGTCTACATTTACTTTGTATACTTACATGGTGGCAGCCATGTTGGATTTTGACATGACAGCCCAGTTTTCAATATGAACCATTCTTGCATCTAGATATAGCCGCTAGAGTTGCAATTTCTGACTCGAGCCCGTGCCCGACCTGAAATTCAGACCAGGTTAGACCAAAATTATGTGTCTGATGAGCGGGCTGGGTCGGGCTCGGGCTTCTGTTCTGCGGTTTTACGAATCATACAGCACAAAGAAAACTAAATGAGAATGCACAATATCAAATTGTGTTAATCTACTTGTAGGGGAGGAGGCAGTAAGTTCATATGTTGAGAGGATGAAGAAAGAAAATAGAACGCAGAAGTTAATCAGACTGTGAAAAGAGAGAGTAGCTGGCGCATTGCACAACAAATGCGCATGTGGCCCCTCCCACCCTTTGCTCTTATCACACGTGTGAGGATTTGCAATTGACCCACAACAGATGACATAATGGAGCTGGAAAGTATTAAACAAAAGCTAAAAATGGGAGGACTCAATCTACAAAGCCAGCAGAGTGAAACCTGCTGAT
This sequence comes from Hypsolebias antenori, assembly GCA_031762315.1. NCBI lineage: Eukaryota > Metazoa > Chordata > Actinopteri > Cyprinodontiformes > Rivulidae > Hypsolebias > Hypsolebias antenori. Next base: position 11,474,794 of record JARVGS010001166.1, on the reverse strand, counting down.
GTGTGTCACGTGCACGCTCAGGTCCAACCGGCCGGTTGAAAGAGGTGAAAAAAAAAAAAATCCTGTTAAGCTCCTGATGGATCACCGGATCATCGGCCGCGCGTCCCACTTTGCACCCTGCTCTCATCATGGAAGAAGTTGCAGCACCTGAAGCTACAAAAGCCGAAGCAAGCAGCACGTTCAATTCAAATAGCCTTGTTCTATATTTTTCCAAATAAGTTTGCTCAAAAAATATTTTTGTTCATCTGTATAATAGCCTATCTTTAGAGATTATTTTTGGGGGGCTAGTAATTTTGTATGTTAATATCCATTAGGTGAAACAAGAAATCTTATATCTTCCTTTCTTTGAAATATGGTTTTATACTATCGTGTCAAACTGATTTATTTACAAAAGTAGTAAAAGCTACATTAAAAATTAATGTTGTTTTCTTTTTTTTTTCTCCCGGGTTCGGGCCTCTAAGTACAGTTAATTGGTCGGGTCAGGTCGGGCTCTGACACAGTGCCGATGGGCTCAAGCCGGGCTGGGTTGGATTTTTTTAGGCCCAAATGCAACTCTAGTAGCCACCCACCAAAATGAATGTTGTTGCGCTCACAACATGCACAGATGGAGGGTATTTCTAAGTCCCTCTTCTTGCAATTGAGATGGGAGACTGTAGATGTAGACAAATTTTTATTGAAATATTTGCGTATAAATTGTACACAACATAAAAAGACAAAAGGGAAAAAAACAAATCAGATTTAAAAACCATCACGCATATGTTTTATTCTCAAGGCTGGAACAGGGCAGCACGATGACTCAGTTGGTAGAGTTGCCACCTCTCAGCAAAAAAGTTGCCAGATCAAATCCGGGCTGGGGTCGTTTCTGGGTGGAGTTTGCATGTTCTCTCTGTGTGTGGGGGGGTTTTCTCCAGGTACTCCGGTTTCCTCCCACAGATCAAAAACATGCATGTTAGACTGATTGGTAACTCTAAATTGTCTCTAGGTGAGTGAGACAGTGAATGGTTGTTTGTCTCATTTGTCTTGATGTGTCCCAAAAAGGAAGAAGTGGGTAAATAAAATGGATGGATGGATAGATGGATGGATGAATGGATGGATGGATGGATGGATGGATGGATAGGTGGATGGATGAATGGATAGATGGCAGTCTGCAACAAAAACAGCTGAAAGAGGAGAAGAAGGTCCAACATCCCAAAACCAACACCAGAATTCAGAGATTTTTGTTTGGATGGCAAATTTTATTGTTGCAAGAAAAGTTTACTTTTGTACTTAAATTCATGCATTTAGGTTATTTGTCCATGTCTCAATAAATTACACAAATGACATAAAACAAATCTTAACTGAGTGTTGTTTTTCAGCAACTTTAGTTGTCCTCTAGAAAAACTGTCAGCATTACATTTTTAACATAATTTAAAAACATGTTTTTCCCCCCAGAACATTGTAACAATGGGAAATATGGCAATTCATTTGAGATTAAACATAATCTTGAAAATAATTAAGATTTACAGTGTACTTTTACTGAACAATAATGCAAAAATTGTTCAAAAACGAAGTTTCTTGCATTATGCGCTTTTGACCTCTTACTTCAATATATGTGTGGGAGAACACCTCACCTCAGAAAGAGAACGCCTCAGAAAACAGAGAGACATCATTTCATCTCAAACAAACAAAAGAGTTCACCTCACTTTGAACAAATATTATTCATGTGTTTTGTGTTTGAAACTGTTAAAAACAAGATTAATCTGTTCCCTTTGTAATGAACAGACACGTTTTATTCAGTCTCAGCTCACAAACTTCTCAATTTGACACTAAAAATAAGAAACTGTCACTGTGTAAACTTCATTGCAACATGAACTCATTCTCTCATGAAACGGACAGACCGTTTTAACGAGCCAGTGTTCAACTGACCTCAGAGTTTCTAAAACATCTGGACGGGCTACGTTGATGGCTTGCCTTATCGAAAAGGAGTATTACTCCCAGAAACTCGTTCTCATGAAGATAAAACTACAAGAAGCCTTTGTTCAAACTGACATTCCTTTTTACAGGAGATGGACAGTCGACAGCGACATCATTTGGTCAAAACATTGCATGTTATTAATTCAAAGATGTCATTTCTGTTTATTTCATGCTGAATGTTTATTCAGGAAAATGTGTGTTTTGAGTAATCTTTCTTTAAGATAATACATTTGTCTTATTTTCTCTTTAAAAGGAAAACTTTAAGGCAGAAAACAGGACGTTAGATTTATAAACACAAGCAAAAGTTGAAACCACATCTCTCGAGGTGAATCCGTCTTATCTGCTTTACACACAGTTAAGTTTCACATGTACTTCTACTTCTTCTACTTCATCACTTCTACGTCATTCACATCTAAGAAAGCACTACTTTTGAGAGAAACCTTCTGAGAAGAAGCAGCTTCTGAACTTCTTCAGGGAGACAACTTCATCATCTTTGAGCAGATACGAGAGGAGAAACCTGTTTCTGCACTGAAACTTTTAGAGACAGACACTTGACACAGAGAACAAGACATAGAGTGAAAACACACGCTTTGGAGATGCTCCAAAGTCTCCACGCTTCTCTGGACTTCAGAAAAACTCCAGAAACACGCTTCTGCACTTGACCTCAGAGAAGAATACTTCCTCGCGAGACATCCTAGGAAGAAAGATGAGAAGCTACTCTTCTGCAGACGTCTCGAGACGGGACGAAAGATACAGAACCAGAACCATCACAGAGGAGTGGTAAATCCCAGCTGACTATCATGGACCTCCGTCCCTCTAACCGATGACAGGTAAACTTTGAAGAGACTTCAACCTCTCAGTCCCCAAGGCATCTGAGGCTGGTACCATAAGCGGCTGTCGGAACCATTCTTGATCATCTACATCCTGGTAGGACAAAGACTTCAGTGCTTCTGACCCTACATCACACCTTATCAGACAAACTTCACCTTACACCATTTTAACCACTTCACAAACAGAAACCAGTCCTAAGTCTGCCTTTAAGTTTAATCTATTTTACTCATCAAAGCCATTTGAT
>JARVGS010001166.1:11321297-11331601 GCA_031762315.1 Hypsolebias antenori | reverse complement strand
CCCCCCCCCCCCCCCCCCCCCCCCCTGTAACTGTTCAAACGTTTTTGAGAGGACTTGCAATCTGGATCCAATTTGACATCCAGGGCAACATATGTTTCTGTCGCGAGGTTTCAGGTCAAATGTAAATAAAAGACTCTCGGCCCTTTATGTTGTGAATTCTTCACACAAAAGCAAAAGAGAAAAAGATATTTGGCACATTGCTAAACCCATGCTAAATCTATGACATGTGTCTAAGCAAAGTATTGAATGACATGTTTCTCACGTGTAGAAAACTTTGACTTTACACTGAAACACCTTTATACATTTTTTCTTGTTTTTGTTTTAATACTTGCATGTTTTACTTTAATCAGAACAAATTGCAAAATAAAACGCTGCTTTTCGTTCATAGTTTGTTTTTTGAAACAGTCACGAGTTGGAGCAGAAAAACAAACAAAAAAAATAGTTTATAGCAGTTTAGGTAGACTGGCAGAATAGCACCCATCATGCATTGTTTCTGTGCAACACATTTAGTCAAGTCAACTTTATTTATAAAGCACATTTGAAACAGCAGCTGTTACCAAAGTGCTGAACAATAACAACTAGAGTGAAATTAATGAAAAAAAAAATACTTATGATAGTACTGAAAAATTAATAAAAAGCATTAAATAAAAATATAGGAACACAGGACAAAAACTCATACTGTGTGAAATACCAGAGAAAACAGATGGTTTTAGCAGAGATTTGAAAACAGGAAGGGAGGTGGCCTGCCTAATGTTGGGGGGCAGGTTGTTCCAGAGTTTGGGGCCCACGACTGAAAAAGTCAGATCTCCTCTGAGCTTCAACCTGGTTTTTGGAACAGCCAAAAGCAGCTGGTCAGATGATCTCAGGGCCAGAGATGGAAAATATATAGATCCAGTAGCTCAGAGAGATAAGAGGGGGCAAGGCCATTTATGCCCATTTGCACTGCTCCTACTCAGCCCCAACTATGGGCAGCGTGCCATGGAAAGAACCCTTTAGCATCAATACTTTAGTACAGGTAGTCCTCGACTTACGGCGCCCTCGACATACAGCAACTCGGACTCACGAACGCCTCCCCAGTGACGTTATCACACCTCCCATTGACTTTCAATAGCTCCACACAGTGCCGTTTTATGCGTGTTTTTTGAGGGTACTGTGTTAGCTAACTGCTTGGAAATACAGTACTGTACATGTTTAAGGTACAGAATGTACGCTGGTTTTGTGTTTCGTTGAAAAAAACGTGTTTACAATGCCGTTTACCGTGCATGTTCCGACTTACGTCAAATTCGGTTTACGACGCTGCCGTAGGAACGGATCTGCGTCGTAAGTCGAGGACTACCTCTACAATATGTCAAGCTGAAGCGGCTGTAGTAACACCAGTATTTATTTTCTCACCTGCATAACCAATTTCTTAAGAAACGGATCACCAAACATCATATTTCCCTCCACACTGTTTTTGTGTGGTGGTGAGAATTGGAATATCTGGAAAACTTCGACTGCAATTTTTTTTTCCTCATTAGTTTTTCAACTTTTGATATGAAATGGTGCTAAAATTAAACAAAAGAACTGTCAATAAATGCATAAAACCGAGCCATTTTAAGAAGCTGGCTGCAAGCAGGGAGCAAGCTTATCTAGTTGTTCAGCTCTTCATGTTCGTGAACAAGGTAGCAATGTAATTTTCATAATCAGTTTGAGAGTCGAATCTTGAAGACGTGCTGCTTTATCCATGAAATTCTGTATGGAGCCAATAGTGGCTAAAACCATGACACCAGGAGGGCTTCTGACCATGTGTCCACCTGTGACATTTGGTCATGAAACTGTGTTGCACAGGATCAAAGAGACAATCACTTAGACAACATTTTTGTCATTCTTTAATGTGTGGATATTTATTTTTTCCCCACAAGTACAGTTTTTAAAGTATTAAATTCAAAGTGGATGCTTGGTATTAATACACTGCAGTGCCAAATCTTCACAAAACATTAAAACGTGACAAACTGATTTACAGATGCAGCCAAATAGTGTATTTTTCATCATTAGTGAGTGTTTCTTGGGTCGAGTCTCTACATTGCCCTTTAACCTGCTCTCACTGTGCAGATCATCAGCGGTTCATGGCCACCATCTGAGTTACACAGTTTAACAATGTAAGTTGGTCCACAGCTGGGGGTGACTGACAAATTTCATATCTACTGTGTGCAGGTCAAATTTTACACACTGTTAGTCTGGTTCTGGTAAAACAAGCCAAGTCCTCATTAATGTGACAGAGTGAAGCAGGTCATCTGCAGATAGTCTGGTGTTCCATTTGTACGTCTGTATAAGGTGTGCAGATTCAGAGAACATTCATTTCTGCTCTGACTTCAATCATGTTTGGTAGAATTACATCAACTGGAATGCTTTTAGTTTCATTACAGAGCATAAATGAGCACTTTCATCCTTAATGTCGAATAAAACACACTAATCATCTCAGTTTTTGTTGATCCTATATTTTACCAGCAATCCCAGCCTTTCAAGCAACTGACTTTGACGAGATTATATTCTAAAACACAGTAATAAAACCTAATTCTGCATGAAACATGCTGACTGTGGAAGTGCAGGCTTGAAGTGCTTATTATGTAAGACAAGGCGGGAGCAGATCTTCCAGGTGCACTTCTTCCTGGGCCACTATCTGAAGAAAGTGAGAGAGAGCTCATAATTCAAGACCCAGTCATCCGTTTCTCCCTCCTGCAAGCCCTCTATCAGATTCTGTCTATATCTGTCTCTCTGTCTGATTTCGTCTCTCGCTCATTTCCTCTGCACTGCCAGGTCCTGCTGAGGGCAGAGACTGACATGTGGATTTGAGGGCTTTGAGCCAAGCAGTCTCCCGGGGAAATTACCTCCAGCTTGCCGGACATTTAATGAGGTTCACAATGATTTATGCTGCCTTATGTACAGAAAATGGAATCAGGGACCCGCGTATTGGCTTGTTACTGATTAATTCCACGCTCTAATTTTACCCTTTCAATATTGTATTGACAACATTGCAACGCCCTCCACTCACCGCTTTACAAGGAGGGAAATTAAAGTTCTGCCAAATGAAGCTTAGGGACCTCAGTCTGAAAGCTTGTCTGTGTCTTTCTTCTGTCTTTTTGTTCCAAAGAACTTGAAGGTGAAATGAACTTGGCATTTTAATATTGTTCTTCTTCCCTTGCTGCCTGTGCTTAGGTTTTACACCAAGTTGATGGAGTGCTGTTCAGTGCTTCATGTACATAGAAGGCTAACAAACACCCTTATAATAATTTTAGTAGGGTGATAGTAGGAAAAAACCCTTTATGTGAACTTTGCTTAAGTCTTTTTCTGTTGCTATGACCAGTTGACATCTGGTTCAGCTGGGTGACACCAGGCGTCACTGCTGATAAATAAACCAGGGATGTCTAAAACAACTCTGATACTGTCAGGCTGCGAGGAGGGATTATCCAGCATCGAGTCTGCACCTTTTTCTCCCAGTCAACAAATCCATCAACAGATCTGTTAATAACACTTCTCCCTCAGTCTGGACTGTTGGTCTCGTTTAATTAGCGTTCCTCTCATTGACCGCAGATTTGTAAAGGGAGCCGTTCTTAAGTGCTTGTTGATCCTGATTAGCAACACCCACTAATCTGTCATGGATGTAAATAAAAACATCAAGTCACGAGGTTTGGAATCCCAAGAGAAGTTCACCATGTTTGTTTTAGAAAAAAAAATGTCAGAAGAGTGTTTTGAAGAAAGACACTATTCTGTGTTCTTGAGGATTTTGGACACACCGTTTAAAAAAAAACCCCAGATCTCAAAACAGCTCTTTATTGGCAACAAATCTGAGTGATTATCTTGAGCTAATATCAAGAAGGAACAGTCAAATTAAAACAAAAGAGAACTCTTTTTTGTTTCCTAGTGTAGACAGCAGATTTGACAGGTATATACAGCATGACACAAGCAAAAAGACCTATTTATCCATATTGAAAAGGCTACTGCATGCAATTTCCTTTTCTCTGAATTATTGCATTTTTTTGCACCAAAAAGGCAGAAAATTCAACAGAAAAGTTCACATTCTAGGTTATAGCATACAGAAAAATGTCTCAATACAAAACATTTCATTGTAATGATGTTTTTTTGTGTGAGTTTGACAGTATTTTAATGAGAAAAGCCCAAAAGAATTGTAGGATTCAGATGTTTTTGTTATAAATTACCGTGACTTGGGGTTGCTGTAGTCCAGCTCTTATGCAAATATGTGGATATGCTGCAAGCTCTGCTCAGTCACTCCAAACAGATGTGGACTGACCACGTAGATTTATTTATAGCAGCTCTGAGCAGCGGTTACTGCTGTCACCTCACGGTAAGATGGCTCCAGGTCTCAACCTTGCCTGGGGCTTTCGCGTGTTCTCCTTGAGCCTGCGTGGGTTTTCTCCAGGGTCTCCGTTTTCCTCTCACAGTCCAAACAACATACACAGTAGGTTAATTACCGATTCTGGTTTGACCTTAGTGTGTGAGAGGGCGGCTGTCTTTATGTTGACACTTTGATAGCCTTGTGAACTGCGGATCACAAGACCAACAGCCTGATTACTGCAGGGATGGATGCATTAATTATTTGATTAATAAATAAATGTGAGCATGCATCTAATTGTAATGCAAAAAAAAAAAAAATCACTTTTTTTTTTTTTTTTTAAGGGATTGACCACCTTGGATCACATATACAGTACATACACAAAATTCTAAAAAGTGCTTCATTTTTAATTTTTTTTTTAATTTGTTGGTATTATCTGTGGGACAGATATTTGGAGCAGTGGATTAATGTGTTACTTCTCAGTAAGAAGGCTGCAGGATCAGCTCCTGGCCTGTGGCCTGTCTACATGAAGTTTGCATGTTCTCCCCATGCATGTGTGGGTTTCCTCCGAGTGCTCTGGTTTCCTCCCACAGAACTAAAACCAGAGATGGAAAGAGAACTGTATTTTCCAGCATACAAGTCATATTTTTTCCATCAGATTTGTCAGTCCTGCAGTTTATATGGCGAAGCACTTAAAGTTTTTAAGAACTGCAACAGCGGTGCAGGCGGAGGAACGCTGGAGAGCTGGCAGCTCCGGCCATGATGGATGGATGGATGGATGGATGGATGGATGGATGGATGGATGGATGGCACTGCACCGCCCAGACATACTAAAGCTTTTTTGACCGTTAAATAATTATATAATAAACACGAGGGGTCAACGGTGACGCATAATGAATGCGACTTATACGCTGGAAAATATGGTACTGAAAATTTGCACTCAAGTACAAGTACTGTGGCACTGCTTAAATTGGACTCAATTACAAACAAAAGTACTGGTGTTATAAAATAAGTAAAAGTACAAATTACTCTTCTCAAAACGTACTCAGTACCAGTTCATGTTTTATTGTGTTGTCAAAAGAAGACATTCAGTTTGATTTACTGTATATAACCGCCACATTCAAAGCACATTTCTCAGATGCTCAAAAGCTCTGTCTTATTTTAATACCAGGCAAACCGATGGTAGTGACAATATCTAAGATCTTTGCATACTTAGCCAAACTAATAACCCACACAAACAAACAATAAAAAAGCAATATCGTACAGGTAAAACCTCATATATCGCAATATGTTTTTTGAGATTAGATGCTGAATGTAAGCTGCTATCACAGTAGAGATCTAACAAAGTTTGCATCTGGACTCTGTCTCCTTTTCACCCTCTGTACATGAAAAACTCCTCCAGGTACAGCCACGGGCACTCGTCCTCAGCCTTTACCTCATCATTTTCTCTGTTGACAGTGTTGTCCTCTGTCCCCTTTTTGGCGTTTTCTCCAAATCGTCGTCCATAAATGACTCTCTACTCTACGGAGTTGTCCTTTACTTAAGTCATAGGTAACTGGGACCCACTTCAAATGTTGTCAGCCATTAAATGGTCGTTATTAGTTGTTAACATCGCCATATGTAGCGGTCAGACTGCCTCTCCTAAACCTCCTAGTGGGTTTAAAGGTATGTTGTTAACGTTGGTAGCGATGATAATAGGCTCCGTTTTTAGCTTTGTTAGCGCTCATAGCTTCACGTGATTAGGTTTAGAGTAAAGGGTCTGGCGGTTAGGTTTAGGCACAAGGGTAAGGGGGTTAAGCTTAGGGTTGGTCCTCTAGGTCAGGTGTAAGGTTAGGTTCAGGAAAAGGGTTACAAAGCTGAAAAACAAAACAAACAAAGACACCTGGTTTACCCCGGTGAGACGCCGCCTATTATCAGCAATAATAACGATAATAACGTTAATAACGTTAATGACGTATCTTTAAACCTACTAGGAGGTAGTTAGGACATTTTCACCGCTACATATGGGGGTGATAAAAACTAATAACGGCCATCAAATGGACTGATAACATCCTAAGCCGCGCTAACTGGCGCGTTCGCGATCTGAGAACCTTATTGGCTAGTTAGATGCAGATGGACAGTTTGGATATTAATTCAAGTTGCGAATGTACTCAGTAGTGACTTCTGATTTTAAAAGTAGCAATGGTCTAAATTGAACTTTAAGTATGAGTAAAATTACACACTTGAAAGAAATACTCAAAAAAGTACAAGTACCCCAAAAATCCACTTAATTCCAACAATATTTATAATTCATTACTTTCACCCCTGCCAAAAACATGCATGTTAGGTCAATTAGTGTTAGTTTCTATTAAATTATCGGTAACTGACCAGTATCCTGTCAGATACCTTTTCTGACCCAGTTTGTGCAGAACCTTAAACTGTTATGAAAGGTTGAACCTCTAAGACTTTTCTGGACTCTGTGAGCTACCCTGTGGTAACTTTATAAACAACTATTAGTGATCGCCTATAAATAAACCTGCTAATTAGACTGGAGTCCACACATTTTTGTACAGATAAGCAGAACGCATGTCACCAGTTCAGTGTTCAAGGTGCTGTGAGGACGATTCTGTAACCTCTTAATGGAGCCAAACATTCGGCTTCCCTTGTTCCCAGTTTTTCTGAACTAACAAGCTGCTGGCTGCAGCTTCATGTTTAATTCAAAGATGTAAGAGAGGCATCCCAACCTCTCGTTTAACTCTCTGCCAAAAATTGACTGAGCATATTTCCTAATATATCAAACCCTTAACTTTAAGACTTGTGCTTTCATTCCTACTTCAGTGTCTAAATGTGTAGAAGTAGAGTTCTCTGTGAAAAATCACTGATATACCACCATTAAAATAATGCAACAAATGACTTGTAATCACTAGCTGTCAAAGGACCCAACACTTTTTTCATCGGTACCTTTTCTTTCATCTGCCTTGTATCTTTTTTAGCTCCTCCTTGTGATTTATGTCCAATCAGCAGGGACACGAAGACTGTGCAGGTGTCCAAGCATCAGGCATTAGTCACATACAGTTTGCCAATGGTGTATATATCTCCCCCCCAGTACACTCACATTCCTCTGGGGCGCAAAGCCAAATGCATCTACATGCAAGAGTACAACACTGTGCTTGTGTGTGCATGCAAATGTGCATGCACGCCTGTTTTCAACACTGAGCTGCAGTTTCCCCCTCTCTGCATAACAGACATGGTTACCAAAGTGTTCCCATTGCTACACTGCTGCTTCCTTCTGTGCAAAAGTGCAGGTGTTTAGATTAATTTAGCTGAGCATATGTTTCACGTTTACTCCAGTGGGTTTGTATCCTTGCGAGGAACTTTTTGCCTTTCGTGACTTGTAGTTCTTGTGGAATAAAAGGGTCTTGTTAGATGGGAAAGCAATCTTTTCACAAGCAGAAAAGGATTGGTTTAATAACATATACATTTTCATTGATTCAAAGGTTAAGCTGTTTTCTTTATTTGGACTTTGGCATTTTGTTGAGGGGTAAGCAAAGCCTGACAGCTTGACACTATCTGATGCTACCATGGGTGTCCAGAGAGGTGACAGAAAGCAAATAGTTTAATGTCACCACTCCACTGAGTCTTTCATGTTACACTGGCTGACATTGTCCACTGCAGCAGACAACCACCCCACTCAATAACTAATTACAATGTCTTCGGCCTCCTCTGCCTCTCTGCCACCTTCATTCAAAGGAGAGCCAAAGGACAGGATGCCTGTTAATTAAAAAGGCCATCTCATAATAGCTTGGCTTTTTTCTTATTGTTGTTTCTTTTCGCTTTGAAACATTGAGTAAGCAGACAAATTGTATATAGATTTATTTTAAATAGGTAATACCACCCGCACTGATTTCTTCATGGGAGTGGGACATGTTTAATTTTTACAAATTTGTTCCCAGTTGAGCTAATTGATGAAATATTACTATACATTTTGTAGGATAAAGTACATATTCATCACCCATTGCTTAAAGTCAAGTGGCAGAAATGTTTTTGCCTGTATCTGTGTGTTCCTGTGTGCATGTTCATTTGTTTGAAATATCCCATTAACAAGAAACTAATTATTGGATGGACATTACATTAACTGTTGGAGTTAACCCAAGTCAAGATGGCCACCAATGCTAATTGACCTTAGCCAGCACAAAATGGCTATGCTTTATGTGCTAACAACTCACAGCATCGTGCAAAATGCCATTTATATTTGACCAAAATGGCTTCGGCTTCTTGGCATAAGATGAACCGAGCATAAAACTCTGATATGAAACGTGGCGGGCAAGGTCAAGGCATGCTAATTCTGAAATAAATTGTAGACCAGCAGTACAGAATGGATGGATACATGCTTTAAAAGGGTTCAGAAAAAAAATAGCCTCAATCTTTAACTTTAGTGATAAGGTCAGTGTCAAATACCAAAAAAAAATCTTTATATTATAAGAAAATATATATATAAAAAAAAACAACAACAACAACAACAAAAGAACGTAAAACGTTTTTCTTTAAAAGGCTAATTTAGAGGTCTTAGATAAATTTTGGATCCAAATGTATGCTGCTATTTATTGTTATAATCACAATAAGAAAATTCCGAGTTCCTCACTTAGTGTAACTACCCCCCCACCCTCCACCCCCACCTCACCAGATAAATTGAGTCCAGTCTTTAAAAAAAGTTACTTGATTAAATTCTTTACACTACAATAAACTTCATATACTGTATTTAATATACTGGATGTGCATGAAGAGCCCATTTATAAATTATACACGTATTGGTATTTTGTTTATTATTTTATTTATTAAATTCTTTATATTGAAAGTACAGTAGTCCCTCAGTTATCGCTGGGGTTACATTCCACACACCCCTGCAATAGGTGAAAAACCACAAAGTAGGAACACTATATTTATTTCAGTATTTTGCATTATAAACCCTTCCCACTCTCTTGCAATGTTCTAAACTCTTTAACCCATCATTTTACCAACGTACATATATATACTGTACAGTACTGCAAAATGTTACTCACCAGCTCTGCAGCAGCTCGGTTCTGGTTTGGCTCGGTTACGATTCTGCAGACCTACCCTGCAGCGTCCAAGCCCACCGCCCCATCCAAGTTGATGTTCTCATGGATAACTGAGCTTCGGGAAGCTTCAGGATTATTTGCGACATTCCTGCCAGCTCTGTGAGCTTAATAGAGAGCTACATTTGCATAGCAAAACTTTCCCTCCATTTTGGTAGAAAGCAGCAACTAGAAGCACTGTTGGCTTCTGGGTAGTGCAGTTCTTTGTGATTGGCGTTGCAGTATAGGCTTATTGAAAGACAACTACAAAATGGCAGCGCCTGTCTGAAGTATTTTTTTGTTTATCTCATACCATCCCAATTATGTGAGTAATATTAAAGTTGATAATAGTTGAAAACCCATAAAAGAGTGAGTCCGTGAAAGTCGAACCACCAAGTAAAGGGACTACGGTATGTTTATCTGCAGACGGTAAAAATATATTTTCTTTAAGAACAAAAATGGTCAAATCATGTCATCTGGACCAATTTCTTTAAATGAGAAACATTTCATCCTCCACCCAGAGGACTTCTAAGGCCCGCCAACCAGATCTCTCCCATAAGTAGCCTTCATTGCTGTGTTTCAAGCCAACCTCCTGTTGGAATCTCAGGTTTTTTAACACATGCAAAGCACACCCATACAAACAATCAATCATCATGTGCAATTCCAGTTGCCTTAGACCCCCTGACAATGTACATAAAATCTACAGTGACAAATCTTGGTTTTAAGATGGACTGTGACTTTAAACTCAATAGTCAAATAAGGGCCACAGTAAAGTCTGTTTTTTGAAATTTGAGAAAATTGGCAAAGATGAAACCTATTCTTTCTCGGCAACAGTTCGAAACAGTAATCCATGCCTTCATTTCATCACGGCTGGATTACTGTAATTCTCTCTATCTTGGAGT
>JARVGS010001166.1:11222402-11236299 GCA_031762315.1 Hypsolebias antenori | reverse complement strand
TGATGGACTGGAGACATGTCCAGGTGTCCCCCACCTCTCACACAGTGATGACTGGACATGGACACCAGTGACCCCTGTGACTCTAAAAGGAAGAAGTGGTTAAATGTGATGGAAGGATGAATTATTTGGTCCTAGATTTTTCTTTTTATTTTATTGTTTTAGAGAAATCCAGGCAACTAAGCTAACCTAATACTGGTAAGTTAAGTTACATAATTTAATGCATTCCTATATTATTTGTTCCTATTTTTGGTATGAATATCAAATGATGCAAAACATTTGATACAGTACAGAACCTAAAATTATTGTTTTAAATAAATGTTCCATTTGTTTACGTTGTTGTTTAGTCTTTTCAGCTTAAAATTATTATTTTTAAATAAATGCTCTGTTTGTTTACATTGTTTATTCTTTTCAGCTTGTCAGTTACAAAACTGAAACCAAATTTATGACCATTTTAATTGAAAAATCGTTTCTGCATCAAAAATGGTTTCTGAATCTAAAATTTGATTTTGAATCGAATCGTGACACCAAAAATCGGAATTGAATCGATTCTCCAGACACTGAGAGATTCGCACCCCTATTACATATGCAGATTGCCCTATCATGCCTCACAATAGGGGTTAGTAAGGGTCTTTGTTAGTCTGACGCACAGAGGAGCCACTCTGGTCACATAATATTCCAAATAAGATGTGACGATGACCGGGTATCGGGCCCGTCACTGCCTGATTTGTTATGGAAGCAGGATCCATAGTGTAGCTCATCTGCACATGCGCTAAAAGGTCTCTCTTGAAAATGAGTTCTCGTGGCTCAATGAGACTACCTGGATAAATAAAGGGTAAATGAAAATGAATACAGTACTTCCGGGTCACACGTATCGCCATTGAATATGCAAGATTAAGGAAAATTTATTGGAAATAATTACTTGATATTAATAAAATATATTTATGAAACATACCATATTTATTAATATTAATTAAAATATATTTTTCTGTAAACGGAGTGATTTTCCTAGACAATGTTATAATTCCATTTCTGAATAACAATTGTACTAATTTAGAGACGTGCGTGCGCTATCTCCGCTGATCTTCATGTTGCTAATTTACGCCACATCCACTTCCGTTAAAATCTTTGACATATTTACGTCATGGTTAAAATGATATGCAGCACTGAGCGGCGCTGTTTCACCATGGAAATAATTAATTCTGTATCTTATAGGGTTTTCTCATTCAGCTCAGGCTGTGGGGTCAGGTCTAATGAATTGCATATCATTTTGACCAATGAAGTAAATGTGTCAATGATTTTTAACGGAAATATGAGTGGCGTAAATTAGCAACATGAAGATTGGCGGATATAGAGCGCATCCTTTTCTAAGTAAATTAAGACAGTTCTTATTCATAAACAACAGTGATTCATGCGACCTGGAAGTATTCTTTTTAGAGCATGCGCAAATTTGCTGTCACTACAGATCGTGCTTCCATAACAGACTGGGCAGTGACAAGGACTAAAGCTGCATTACGCCATAAGCTTTTGAAAGTTGAAATCTGTGACCTCCTCCTCGGTTTAAAGGTAGTTTCTCTCATTTTACATGCATGGCTTCCTTCACACCCCGCTCTCAAACCATCTATCTACCTTGATTTTTCTTATTTGGTCAACCTGCTCTTGTGTTTCCACTTCTTCAAATCCAGCTCGTCCTTGTTAAGATCAGTTTGTGTCAATGACAAGATAAATGGCTTAAGTTCTCAGGAGCACATTTTATTTTGCTATGTCCAGTATATCATGCCAATAAATCAACAGCATGTGTGTAACCTCTGCTGCTGTTGCCAGCAAAGCTCGCAGTGTGCCAGATTTGGTCAACAGCTGAATGATAAATCCCCTCTCTGAAGGCCACAGGAATATGTGGGTGTTGCAGGGCTGATTTATTAAAGACGAAACAGAACGTCATTGTAGGAGTTTTGTTACTGATGGGGGTCATGAATGATATCTGCTGTTGCTGCTGGCAGCTTTGGAGTGGGGGTGGGGGTGGCAGGGTGATGGCACTGTAGGTGCGCACAGCACTGTCTTATTGGATGAGCTGTCGAGGCCGATGCAAATGCAGCGAGATACAAACAGCAGCCAAACTGTTGCCTCCAGAGGGATTTGCTTTCCAAGCAAAGGCATTTTGCCTCCATCAATGGAGTCAAACAGATTCTTCTTCCACAGTTATTTCTGCATACTAATTTTTTTATTAATTCATAATGCATTAAGCACCAGTTTCAAATCTATGACTGCTTTTGTATCTTGGGTAGTAGTCATTTTGCTTACAATTTTTAAGTCATAACATTGGATTTATGTTTTCAATTGGATAGGGAATTAATATATAGTGAAAACATAATAATATGAGCAAGAAGCTCTGATATGGTCCTAGCATTTTTTTCTTTACAAGCAGTATTTCACACCACAGATCTCAGCTCAGCTTCATTATGCAACACTGTCCTTTGCCTTTACATCAAAGTGCTCATTAGTGAAACATTACTCTTTTTCTGCACATCTTTTACGGTGAACCATCCTTATGACTCCTGTGTTTACCATTTATAGTAGCTGTAGCTTTCTGCTTCATCATGTCACCATCAATTTCAGTGCAGCGGTCTGTTCTTAATACAACACACAATAGAAACCTTCAGTGCAAACAGCTTTCACATCCCAATGTGTATAGGTCTACACATTGAGAATGAAATGGCAATTGCTTGCAGGTTTCAGTTTTTGATTTTTAACTCAAATGCATACAGTACTTCACGCCGGACATGTCGCACTGCCGTATAAGTTGCATCAGTCCCAATATGTCTAATAAAGTGGAAAAACAATATAAATACAGTGCTTTGCCATATAAGTCGTATCTATTATGCGTCACCTCTGACATGTCACGTTTGTTATGCGTAAAATTTAACAAGATTAAAGTTTAAAACAAATGTTTGCTTGAAATCATACCAAAGGTGTGTCTCAGTCTAACTTTTCCTTAGTAAAAGCACTTTGACGGGCAAATCAGCAGGATTTCAAAAGCCGATTTGTGGCAGCGGGAGCATGCAGAGGGAGGACTTGTCAGGCATTTCTTAAAAATTTACAAAGCTAACAACCTAAAAAAAATTATTTGTTTGCTCGACATTATTTTAAAGGTATTTCTCAGTTTAACTTTTCCTTAAATGCACTTTCACGGTCAAATCAGCTGCAGTTTGCCTGGGTGGTGCGACAAAATGCAGCTGATTTGACATTTGCTCCAGGAGTTCTGGAGCAAGATGAAGGTGGCTTATATGGCAAGCCAAGTGTCTTATTAATAGCCATTTTACCTATTAGTGAAACATTTGGCTTGCCACATTACTTGAGCGCCCTCTAGCAGCTTAAATGGTAGTGTTCAATATTTTCCATGTCAGAATGAATGAAATTGTCAGATCTCAGCCAAAAATTGGGTTATAAATATGTGGGAAAAACATAAAGAAGTCACTTCACTGTATAAGTCGCAGGGCATGCTAATTTATGCAAAAATGTGTGACTTATACAGAGAAAAGTATGGTAATAGTAGTTCACTTGAGAGTTTTTTGATGAAGATAATTTCTCTTCACGTAGAAATTTAGATCCCACTCCTGCTGTTTTTGTAAAAACAAAAAGCACAAGAAAAATAAAAACTACCATCCCCAATTATCATTTCGACCAGGAAGAATAAAACACACAATTCCACACAAAATTGAATTCTAACTTAATATAGGAGCAAATATTGAACCCTCACATCTGATGTTCACTGTGGTTCATCTGTATTCATACAGCTCTTTACATTCAATTAATCCAGTGTTCATCAGACACATGCACCATCCTACCGATGACCTTCAGCTTACCATATGTCTGTGCGATGACTGTAAAAGCTATTTTATAAAATATACTGCTGAGGTTTGAGTAGTGGATATAACTGTATGTGTTTTTCTGCTTTTATCAATCGTGAACCTCTGGTGGATCCTTTATTTCCATGTAAATATAACCCTGCCCACCCCATTAATTTATGAATGTTTCTACTATTTTAAAGATAATGGGAAATCCTTCAGATTACTTTTATAGGAAACCAAAATTAAAAGCAATATAATTACTCTCACCTGTTTCAAAACTTAGCATTAAGAATAAAACCAGAAATGAACAGAGCACCAAAGGGAGAAGAACTATTGAACAGGGAAATAATAGGAAGCATTACCTCCAGAACAATGTTGTTCAAAGCCCAACTAAATCACAATGATTTATTGCATCACTAATACTATTAATGTTGGCTATGTTTTTTAGATCTTTTGCCCTCTTAAGTTGCAAAACAGTACTATTAAAAAGAGTGCACAGCTTCTATTGATTTTTGGTATCCAAAATGAATGATGTTTATTGTTCCTCATTAAAAGTGCTGGGAATATCTCATGGACTCTTTGACAGTGATTGATGGAGCACACTATGTAGCACTCCTTTACCTTCTTTTTTGTCCTGAAGAAAGATGAGATGACTTTGAAGATATTTTCTCATGACACACTCTGATCCCAAGTGTGTGTGTGCTTTAATGTTGTGGTGATATGCCTGAAAGGCAGTGACAGCCTGTTGCATCTATAATATAGGGTTACCTTTATCTCTGGTCAAGTTAAAGCTTTTTAGTGGCACCTGCTGTCCAGTTATGCAAAGTATTTGTAAAGCTTTCAATAACAAATCACTAAAAAGATAATGATTGGATGACTAGTTTTAAACTTTATTTGGGTTTGCATAATCTAGAGATGACCTCATTATGCTGAGTTAGGAGTTCCAAGACAGGGTCACCAGTCTTGAACTGTCTAAATGGCAGTAAAATCTGGTTGGAAACTAAATTCCCTTAATCTAAATAAAAATAAAACTGAAGTCATCAGCTTTGGTAAATGTAATGCCCTTGACCCTCTTGGCCCCTTGGATTCATACAGCCACTCCACTGTCAGCAATCTGGGGCTATTTTCTGATAGCACTTTTAAATTAAACAAACAGATAAATACAGTTGTGAAATCCATACCATTTCTTTACCATACCATTTTATATCTAAAACATTTAAAACACAACATAGCAGCTGACCAAAGTCCAGTTTCTTCTAATTGACTGATTGCCAAGGTGAAGTCATATCTCCCTTTCAGTGACTTTCAGTGATGCACTTATTAGTTCTCGTTTGCACTATTGCAATGCTCTGTACGCTAGTAAATCATCTTTGCTTACAAATGATCCAAAACGCAGCAGCTCGTCTTTTAACAGCAACTAGAAAACATGAAGACATGACCCCCCAACCTGGCTTCTAGACTGGATTCCTGTCCACTTTGATTTCAAGATTTTATTCCTCATTTATAAAGTTTTAATGTCTGGCCCCGTCATATTTATGCAATCTTTTTAACATCTATACTCCAGTAAGAGCACTCTGGTCTACCAACCAGTTTCTCTTACAAGTCCCCAGATCTAAACTGAAGTCCAGACATGATAGGGCTTTTACGGTTGCGGCTTCAAAATTGTAGAACAGTTTACCTGATCATTTAAAGACCGCTGAGATGGTTGAGAATTTTAAATCTTTGCTCAAGACTCATCTTTTTTCCCGGGTGCTTGATCCAGGCAGAGTCTGAGAAACCGATAGTTAGTATTTTTTTTGTTGTGTGTTATATTTTATGGTTAAATTTCTTGTGTTTCTTTCATGACACAATATGTATTTTCTTGTTCTTGTTTTCATTTTAATTTTACTAAACTGTAAAGCACTTTGGTCAACTATTGTTATTTTTATGTGCTATATAAATACAAAGTACATTTACATTAACACTGACCAACGGTAACCCTTAATAACTGTGGAGTGGACTTGTGATAATAGGCCAGTAGAGAAATAATGGTGCAGTCAGTCTCACCAATTACTGAATAGTATGTTTATTAATGTCCTCTATTTTAAAAATCTTTTGACAAGTATGGTACTCTATGGTTTATTCATCCTGTCCTCTCAAACCCCAGACGGTCGAAGCAGATTGCTGCTCGTCCTGAGCCTGGTTTTCCTGGAAGTTTCTTCTTGTTAAAAGGGAGTTTTCCTTTCCACTGTTTCCTTTGTGTTTGCTCACAATGGGAGATTGTGACAAAGTGAAGATTCAAAGAGTCTACTGACTTCCTTCCTTAGATAAATAACGTATACTAATTGGCTTTTATAATGTATGTGAATGTTTCTGTTCAGTGCTGCAAGGTGACTTATGTTGTGACTTGGTGCTATATGAACAAACTGAATTGAAATTTAATTGAATCGTATAGTAAAGGAAAAAAAATCCTTCAACATTTTAAAAATAAAATCTTAAAGAATACCCAAAGCTCCCCATTTATTAGTCTTTCACATGCTGTAATGGAATCCAGACCCCGTTTTGGGAAAGCACTTCTGGCTTGGAAGCGTGACAAACTAGCAAAGAAACATGAAAAACTAGTTCATGAGAAAAGCGTGATAAATTTGCACCGGAGCACAGATAAATATACCAAAAATATATGTTACATGTGAAAATTCAGTATTTATTATGCTATGTGCTCAAAGATTTCCACACAAAACAGGGAACACCTATGTTTCCTGTGTCTCTGCTCTCTCAGAGGCCTCCGACCCCTTTTTTTCTCTCAATGTGCTTGTAAGTGATTGAACTATTCATGAAAATGCCAAAAAGGAAATCAGTGGACAAAAATTTAGAGAAACATAAGTTAGCATAATAAAAAGCAACCTCTGAACCCCTCCTTAGTTGTGCTGCTATTGGCACCAGGTGGCCTTGAAATGATGCACTTAGCAAGTCTGCTGTACTCTTCTCTCTTTCATTGTCCATGCAGTTAAATGTCAGCAAAGTATATAATTAAATTTCTGTGTCTTTGTTTTAAAGCCATTTTGTTGGTGACTGTCTCTGAGTCTCATTTCAAATCGATATGGCTGGTGTAACCAACTCTTTCTACCTTTTCTCCAACCTTTTTCAGAAGGTGTTTAATACAAAGTACACCGTATAATATTATATTATTAATGTTTAGTAAATATCTTATATCCCTGTATACTTTTTCTTTTTTATAGTTTATATTTTTGCTATTTTGGGGTTTAACTTGGACCTTAAGTACACACGTTCCACCTCATGTACCACATGTGATGCAGATGACAACAAAGTCACCGTGAACCTTGACTAGAGTTGCATTTGGGCCACCCAAAAAATCCAACCTGACCCTGTCCCAGCCCATTGCCATCATTTTCTAACCCCACACGACCCAACAAATTAACAGTAATTACAGGTCCAAACCGCTCACCCCCCCACCCCCCCAAAAAAAATTAAGCTTTGACTGCTTATATAGTTTTTAACGGTCAGCGGATGCATGCGGCTGAATAAAAGGGGCAAAAGATCAGAACTGAGGGGGTGTTTGTCCTTTCATGGCTGTCAACATGCATTAAATCCCCATGTCTGCCTGCATTCTACATTATACAGACATGGATGCTGATCTGACATGTCTGCTTTTGGATCTCACATGTTTGGTCGTTGGCCACGCGCAGTCGCTGAGTGCAGCTACTGACTGCAGCTGCTGAACGTCCATTTGGGCGACGGATCACTTCCTGGCAGTATAGTCTCATCTGAAGATTAAATTAACTTTATTTTGCCTCTTTCAAGGCTGGCGATTGTATGACAAGCCATGTTGCTACATTATTCGATTGTATGGCAAGTCATGTTGCCATATTATTGGATCGCCAGCCATGTCCGCTGATGCAATCAAAAGCCTGACATCGACCCAGCACGCTCATCCAGCATATTATTACAGCCTGGCCCAAATTTGGGCTGGGCCAGGTTTCAGGCCCAGGTTTCGGGCCCAGGTTAGAAATGACAGCTCTAACCTTGACTGCTCAGAATTTGGTTCAGAAATGCAATTGTATGAAAGGATTTATGCTCTGAAATTATTTTGTGGTAACTGGACTTTTTGTAAATAAATTAAATTGTACTACTTTACAGTAAAAAGCAGATTAAAGACTGATGGGTGTTTCGTTGGATTAAAATGGGGGCAGGTGTTTGGTGGAGCGGAGGCTTGGAAGAAGAACTGGATCCAGATCAAAACCTGGCACGAGGGTTAAAACGTTTTACTGAATAGGATGAGTGCAGGAGATACACACCTGAGACTGAGCCAAGTAGGCTTCAGGAGAGAGGGAGAGCACTGGGACTGCACAAAAGCAAAACAACAAACCACAGAACCCAGCACTGATTACAATTAAGCGGGAAGTGTCATCGCAGTGACCAGAAGCAGAATGCATAATCTGCCAAATGTATTTCAGTCAGTGTTTGTGTTTGATGAATGTGGGATTATTTATTTATCTTTTATTGGAAGTAAAGCTGGTGAGGTCCAGGTTGGATACAACTCTTGCTTCTGAAAACACAAAAATGAGCAGAATGCCATAAAATTACCATTTGAAAAAAATCAAGTCTAATTTTGATTAGACTAGTAGTTATGTTTTCAATAACTTACTGTGGTGTTTTCTTGTTTGTTTTATTATTACAGTTCCATTTATAATATATTTATTAGACAGTTTTTTGGCAGGGAAGGAACAATTTTATTTTTTCGAGCTACAACACTAAAAACAAAGCTTATCATCATCATCATTATTAATGTAATATAATTAATATTTACAGTTGTTTAAAGCTAAATCTTAGGGCCACTGTACTAAACAGCAAATAAATAAATAAATAAATAAATAAATAAATAAATAAATAAATAAATAAATAATGAAGATAGAATATATTTTACATCTTTGACTTATTTAAATGTTTCAGCTTTGACACTGAACCGACGTGATCTTGTTTAACACAATAAAGGCTTTTAAAACAGCGCACTTACAATGCAGTTCAAGTTAACCCTCCTGCTGCCCTTGGGGCAAATTGACCCACAAAGCCTGAATTAATTCATGGGTTTTTATTAGAATATGTTTTTATTTTATTTTTTTTAACAGCTTCAGTTTCACAACTTTAAATCCCCATTACAGGTCATGTAGTTTTTGCATTTCAGTTTTATTTTCTAAACTCTTTAAATATCTCTATTATCCTTTCTTGAACTCACATTGCCTCAGACGTTATTAACGTGTTTGTCATACAAAACTAAAGCCTGTAAATGTCTGTGATTTGTTCAGTATTTTTATTGCAGATAATTTTAGGAGGTGCAAGAAGATACGTGAGTCCTCATCCCCTCATTGCTGCATGGTTGTGTTTTTGAGATGGTTAAGGTTCATATTATTCCAGCTTTAACCCGGAATTAAATCTACATAAATTAGGTGTGACCGTTCACATCAGAACACACAACAAACAGAACTCAGATCAGCACCCAGCAAACTGTTGTAATCTCAGATATTTAAAATTCTCGTATCTGCAGATCAGGTTTAAATTATTGATAACCATTCATCACTGGGCTCTAATCCCATTTTATGAACTGTAAAACTCTACTGACCAGATCTGACCTTGAAAAAAGTAGCCCATGCACTCATTACAACCCGGCTGGACTACTGCAACATGATCTATGTTGGGATCAGTCAGACTTCCCTTTCACGTCTCCAGCTCATCCAAAATGCTGCAGCTCGGCTCTTAACAGGGACTCATTGGTTTGAAGGTTTGAGCATATTTCACCAGTTTTGTCCTCCCTTCTCTGGCTCCTTGTGCTTGTCAGAACTGATTTTAAAATGCTCCTATTGACATTTACGTGCATAACGGCCTTGCACCTGCATACCTCTCTGGATTACTTCAACCTTATGTTCCATCTCTGGCGCTGAGGTCATCTGATCAGCTGCGACCCCCCCCCCCACACACACACACCCCACCCAACAGGCCACTTTAGTCCTTGCTTTTAAATCTCTATTTCCTTTTTTTTTTCCTTTTTTTCCTATTTAACCTTTATTTCATCAGGAGAGTCCCAATGAGATTAAAAATCTCTTTTGTAAGAGAATCCTGGCCAAGACTGGCAGCGGCACACAGAAGTTACAGAACATTCACAACAAAAACGGAAATGTTAACTCAGTCATAAATAAATTAATTAAAAGATTCATCAGTTAAAACATTTACAGACTGAGGATTCCTTCTCCAAATCGGTAAGAACAGCCTTAAAATATTTAGTAACAACAGCTCCTTTAGGTTCATGTATTTCTGCAACTGGTTCCAAGAAGATGGAGCAGAAAACTGAAAAGATTTCTTACCAAGTTCAGTTCGGACTTTAGGCACTGAAAGTAAAAATAAGTTCTCACACCTGTGGACTTTCTTTTTATAAAGGCCAACAAATATGATGGAATAAGTCCTAGTATGGCCTTATAAATTAAAATATGCCAATGGCGGAGTCTACGAGTGGCCAAGGACATCCATCCAACCCGGTTATATAATGTGCAATGATGTGTAAAACATTTTAGACCTGTTATAAATATTAAAACTCCATGAAAAACAGTATCCAGTGAATAAAGACGTTTAAGAGGAGCATGCATGTATAAAATATCACCATAGTCCAGTACAGACATGAAAGTAACATCAACCAGTCGCTTTCTAGCCTCAAAAGATAGACAGGATCTGATCCTGAAATAAAATCCCAGTTTTAATCTCAATTTATTCACCAGCTGTTGAATGTGGGAAGTAAAAGCCAAAGTATCTTCAATTAAAAACCCTAAATATTTGTACTGTGATACTTTTTCAATTTGCAGACCTTCAGCTGTAGTAATGACTGGAAGATCCTTACTTTCAAATCCACCATTGGAAAACAATGAGATATTGAATCTCTCCTGAAAATGCATTGTTTCTCATTGTATTTGTGTTTTTATGTTTACATTTGTGATGCTTTTAAATATATCTTGTTATTTTTCACTTGATGCTGTTGTTTTATTGTTAAGCACTTTGGTAACAGTTGCTGTTTTAAATGTGTTTTATAAATAAATTTGACGTATCTTGACTTACTGTTGGTTATTACTGTGTTGTTGTCTTTTTGGCCTTAGAAACACACTCATACTTAAGTTTATTGTCAAGTTCTTCCATTTTCTTTTAACAGAAATATAATGTTTGACCTTCAAACATTTATCAGACTGCATATAACCCTGCACATCGTAGTGATAAAAAAACTTTATTGACATTTTCTTTTTGAAGTTCAGTGAAACTCATAACTTTTGAGGAAAATATGCAGGTAATAGAAAAAGAAATTGCAAACACAGTTTGGATTCTCATTTCCGAAGTATAAGAATGCACCGCAAGTTGACCTTAAGCGTTTAGGGGAGATGAAGATGAGGTTGGATTCATCTCGTCTGAACTAAAGTAGTGAGGTTCTTTTCCTGTGAAGATTTGAAAGAAAATATTTTCAAACCTAACCCATTTCCCAAAAAGTGGCACTATTTGTTCTTTTCTGAGCGTTTTAGTTTACAATAGCTTTAAATGACTTTACAAATGTGTGACTTTTTCCATACGTTTCTTTTAAAGTTGTTATAAAGTCAAATTAAAAATTTAAACATTTTTATTTGAAGTGTCTTTTTCTATTTGGCCCGTACACACATAGATATACCCAAAAATGTACATTTATAGGTTTAGTAGTCATCAAAAGTTTGACTTTTTTTGGGAAATTTATGCCAAATATAATCTTTATCTCACCATGCATCATCATCACCACATGGGACATGCACTAACTTTGCATCTAATCATGAGTTTTGTTCAAATTTCAACAGATGCTTCAGTGGGTGGTGCATGGGTGGGGGTGCCAATTGTTTTAAACAACGCACATGGACACAAATTGCAGTTGGTGTGCATTTCAGTGGGACTTTTGTGAAGGAACTTGGAGAAAGAAGACTTTTTTTTTTTTAGCATATAACTGCACAGGATGAGGCCAGGTTTAGCTGAGAAAGATTTATAATTTCCACAGATTACGTCAGCAAATAACGTAGCTGATGATGCTTTTTCCAATTAACATTAGAGATGTTTTAGTTTTGAAGTGCAGTTTGAGCTCAAGTATGCAGAAAGAAAAACATAACCTGTGGGATAAACCCTGTTTGGTTCTGTTTCATGGGGTGTTTTTCTTTTCTTTTTTACAGTTTATCCCTTAGTTAATAAAGCTGTTTGAATGATACCATTTCAGTATATCGTTGTACAAATTTGACACAATAGTTCATTTGGTGTGTATCTATATGTGCCCCATGCTCCTCAGCTAATACAACTTCCACGCTAGCGCTCATACAAATGGCACTATACTATGGAATGTAATTTATTTTGCTGCAGTTGTCATGTGAGCAGTTATTAACATTTAGGATGGTTTTCAACATTGCTGGCTTCTTATATGTCAAATATTTATGTATTAAGCCACCCCCTGCAAAAATGATAAAACTCAAGAGTTTTTGACGTTTCAAGAACTGTAATAATCCCAAACAGGGATGAATGAGGAAGTTTATTCATGTGCTGGCTTCATGAGGAATGCATATCTAATTAAAAGTCAGCAAACCTCCAAGCAGTAGAAACTGGCACATGGCTTGTTGTTTTCTCTTGTCTAATCTCTCTGTAAGACCAGATAATTAATGGTGCTGTGACAGGGGAGCCTGCAGCCATTAATGGAATGGATTGCACTTGTTTACCCAACTTACTCCTTATCCTGTATTTTTCTAATTAGGATGTGGGCAAGGGCAGGCCATCCCCATGGTTATCAGACATTTGGGGCAGTGGCATCAGTCAGGAGTTCCTTGTAGACTAATGTAAGGCTCTAGAGACAAATGATCACAAACGGAGGCCTAGAGGCCTATCGGAAGAGCTTTTGTCGATTTGGATTACCTTTGTTTCACATGTTTAATGAAATGTACTGTAGTTTTATTTCTATACATGGATCCAAGGACAAGAAGACCTAAACAACGAATAACATCTTATGAAGTTCATTTACAGCATTCATTTCAGAGTGTACCTTCGCTAGAACGGTGCCATCAAACGTAATAAGCAGAACAAAAATGATTTATTGAGGATGAAGTTGTAGAGATTTTACACATTTATTTCCAGAGTACCATCAACTTTGTCATGCAGACATGCACCCTGCAGACAAACAGACCAATGTCAAGATAAGAGATGTGTTATGTACACATTTACCTCCTTACAGTTCACAAACCCACTTGAAACACTGAAACAGATTAAAAAGACAAGCTGTCAGATGTCTAAATCCTCATATAACCCCTGACAAACAGAACGCTGCTTAGGCATTTAAATCTGTAAGATGTGAAAGTGAAAAAGTGTAACATTTAACACTTAGACTGTAAATTTTGTCACAAGGCCTCAAGAAAGTGGTCTATTTCATGAACCAGCAAGGAAAATATAATTTGATAAAGTGACTGTGAATCTTTCTTTCTCACGAGTGTTTGCTATAAGAAAGTTTTGATTGGATTTATTATTCTACTCTCCTGTGGAGTTACTACAAGACAATAGAAGCAGAGAATAATTGCTCTGGGCAGATTTCAAGTGGGAATGCCAAATATTACATTACACAGCTAAGCATAGGTGTTAACCATAAGTCTGTTTAATAAGAACTTCTAAGTCAAATGAACAAACAAACAAAGAAGAGATACAGCCATAGTGCACAACACTTTTAAGCAATGTCTTTGAAAATGTTTTATTGTAGTTCAAACTTTTCACACAGTTTCGAACTGGATTACAATTTTAATATCTGGGGAAAAAACTGTATACTGTATTTGGATTGCACTGTAACTACTAAGACATTAAACCTTAATAGCCAAGACCAAATTTTAACACAATTAGTCAAAGACCACGATGAGGGAAACGTGTCAGGAGGCAGAGGGAGAGGAGGAAAGTGAAGAATGCAGGACTGAGGGTTGCAACTCTAAATGTGGGGACAATGACAGGCAAAGGTAGAGAGCTGGCTGACATGATGCAGAGAA
>JARVGS010001166.1:11170435-11184339 GCA_031762315.1 Hypsolebias antenori | reverse complement strand
CATCAGTCTAGTCAGAATTCCTTAACAATTAATTAATCCAATTTTAATTTAATGTTATTTTAGACAGAGACCACCACTGTTCTAACTAGTCCTTAGCTCATCAGTCTAGTCAGAATTCCTTAACAATTAATTAATCCAATTTTAATTTAATGTTATTTTAGACAGAGACCACCACATTAGATTTGAATGTCTCTTTAAGTGTGAATGTATTTTTCTGTTTTGGCTTTGTGACTTGTCCAGGATGTCTTGTCCATTAACTGCTGGGGTATAGCTCCCATCTGCTCCCCTGAATGAAACAAAGGAATGGGTTTAACTGTGTTACATCAATATATAAACTAGCACGCTCAGAATCAGGTTAAATAGACAAAACACAATACAAAAAGTGAATATTTGGTGGGGCTTATCTAGCCAGAACAACATGTCTTCCATTTGTAAGGCATGGAGTGTTTTTTGTTATTTCAAAGTTCCTGTTTGATCATGAGATAATGTAATCTTTGGTAACATCACACTCCTGCTTAGAGATCAGTGGAGTCTGTTCCAGTCAAACCTCTTTAAAAGATTAAAGATTATTGTATTGTTTTTGCACAAGTATACCATGAAATTTCATTGCACCATTGTAAATGGCTTTGCCCCCCCATCCCACTCCCCCCACCACCACCACCCACACACATTTGATCATTACATGCCAAGTTATAAGTGTGTAAATCCAGCACTAACTAACTGAGGGAGTCAGCTATAAATATTCACATTATCTGAGGAATGATCACAGATTCTTCACGAGTTCTAGTTGCTGCTTTCATGTCTTACACATTTTTTTATTTCATCTTTCTCTTTTTACCAGTTCCAACAGGTTCATCCAGTAGAAGTCGGTTTTAGCAGTGAAGGACTTCCTTACACTGTAATATAGGACAAAGGAAATAAACACTTGTCTTTGCTTTCTTGTGATCGTTGGATCTCGGCGTTGTGACATTAGAGCATGCTGTCGCTCAGTATTTTATGCACATGTGCAGGGCTCATGTTTAACACAGCTTTGTCTGAGTGGGTAATAATAGCCCCAGTAACAAATCAATTCACCAGAGTATTGTTCCATCAAGCCGATGATGGTGGCCCAGTAATGGCAGATCAGTGATTACAGATGATTAGTGTTTCTCTAAGCTGGCTATGACGCCAGTCTATAAGAGTTGTAGATGCTTGCTAATTTGAAGACATTCCCTGAAGAACAAATAGCCAAATGATGGAGGTCTTCAGCACAACAGCTGGGGCTGCTGGATTTACAGGCTTAGAGGGTTAAATACTGTCATCGTCACTCTCTCTTAGGTCCCCTGGCTCCCTGAGGACAACTGATGGGACCTAATGGATTGATTTGTCTCATTACATTTGCCACATCATTAGGTGCACATAATGTTGAAATAAAGGCATGCACAGAGAAACAGACACATCCACAGATGTGCTGTTTGGGGTCATCTGTGGCTATGAAGTAATAAATTATGTGGACAGCTAAAGCTAGGTGACTGAGCACAAGAGCAAATGAGGACAGTGTAGTTTTACCCTCACACCTCCTTTGGATGAGACTCAAGTGGCATTGTTTTAATCTTTTTATCAGGCTAAGCTACCATCTGCAACATCCACAAAGGTCAGCAGGTGCTAATGTCCTCTTTGACAGGTAGGGAAAAGTGTTGCTACTCAGTGGGTTCAAAGTAATTATGGTACAATCAGTGTATGTTGCAAGATACCCATTGTTTAATTGGATTATTTCAGTCATGGCCCTTGTGGTCTTTGGCAATACATGGTTTTGTATTTGGGAAAATAATGAGGGGCATGTAAGCATGTTAGATGTAAAAAATATGTTTCATCAAACGTGGGGTTAATCCTTTTATGAATCATGAAAAGAAATCAGAGGAAATGCAGTGTATGTTTCTCATAACACAGTGTGCTCTTGACAACAATCACGACCTCGGATGATTAAATAGTACTGTTTTAGAAAAATAAAATTGTCAGAAAAGATTTATTTTATCACGTTTTATCAGGCTGTTGCATCTCTACAGTGCAAAAGAATCAGAGGCGTCTGATCTTCTTTCGGCGTTTCCCTCTTCAGGGGGTCGCCACAGCAAGTCATCTTCCTCCATCTCACTTGTTCGCCGTAATTATCAGGCACTGCTGATGATTATAGTAAAAATGAGGAACTTACAATTAGCTAATTGGATGCAAATATTTAAGAATAAATGTTACACATACTGATGAGCTCAGAACTCTTTCAGAGTTGTGTGTGTGTGACCACTTAACATCATAACTCTTCATTATATCTTAAATAACTAAGATGCAGCTATTGCAGTTGCCATGGATACAAATTAATGTGGCCTTATTCATAAGTAGAAAGTAATTCCTGAAAGTACCACGCAACAGCTTTTTAATATAGCTTTCTGCACTTTTTTATTTCCAGTGTGTTTTTCCAAAAAAAAAAAATAAATAAATAAATAAATAAATAAAAACCTCTAAATTTTCTAACGTTCCTTTTTCTAACGGTGTCTCCTTTTTAAGAAATCAAGTGAACAGCGCTGTTTGAAAGACGACAATTAATTAAATGGTTCTGACTTTTGAGCAGCAGCTAAACATCAGTTAGCTTGAGAAACGTGCATCTGTCTTGAACAACTTTAATTTTTTTTTTTCTTCTTTAATTTTTCTACTTTAATTTCAAATCCATCAGTCCACTGTGAACTTGTGGTTATTTTAAAACATCAACTTACATTAGAGAGAGAAATGTGAAGACTCGTTTTGGACTGTTGATGAAACCCGTTCATGTTTGGATGGTTTCAGGTTGTCAGGAGTGTTCACAGTTTGTGTTAAAATTTTTGTGAAGTGACAGAATCACTTTAAAAGCTCACTGAAGTAAATTGGTGCTCATCAGTATACTTTGACAGGATTAATGCTTTTCTTACATGTGAATGTTAAAACAAAAATAATTAAAACCCCTTTTTTTACTGAATTTTAATAAAATATTTAATTGAGGATGTCAAACAACAAAATTAAACAAAATTTACTTTCATAAATCAACTATTAGCAGAACCATGATGTGTCAAGATCAACTCCATTTTTTTTTTTGTTTTCAGAGCAAATGTTACATCTTTAACAACCTAAAAAAAATAATAATAATAAAAAAAAAAATAAAAGTTCCAAAAATAAAGCTATGCAATAAGCTGTAATATTTTCGTTAGAAACCCTAAAAACTTTCATTATGGTTGCAATTAATAAATGAACAAAAATGTTACAGATGCTAAATATAATGGACAGTCCAAACAGATTTCAAATGTGCCATGAAATACAGAGAAAGAAAGTGCTGGTATATCTTTTATATTAACATCCATATATAACTAAACTGACTAGCATATATTTTAATTTGCTTTTTGTAATGATGAACTGAAAGTTAACAATGAATGCACATTCATCCAACACATTTTTGGCCTTAAACAGTATCATCACAACAGAAAAAGAAACATAGAAGGACAAAAATACTAACATTTCCATTAGATGGTTTCATGGAACCTAAATATGTCTGATATGTAAATGAACGTGAAAGTTTGCATCTTGCAACGGTAGCAAATAACTGAATCAGGCTTTATGACAAATCAAACTTTGACTGAGTAAAATTATTTACAAGCTAAAAAGCCACTTGGAAGAACAATTTGCTTTTTGTTGTATTGCTTGTTGTTACATCAGAGCTCTGAATCGTGACCTGAGGACTCCTGCATGACAGTAGCAGCTATTTATAACAGTTGTCAGGTTTTCTGTCAAGAGTAACGGTGCTTTCATGAGACGAACTAAATGACTCATAACAAATGCTTAACATTCTGCCAGTGCCTTTGACAACAGTGTAGCAGCATAAAAAGCTTTTTAGTTCAAGGCGTCAACCTTCGCTTGAGGTTTCCTTTTGTCAGGGATTTTAGTAGTATCCCTAACCCACAGAGGTATGTGAACTGTAAAGTCATGTAGTTGTATGAGGACAAAAGTTTAAAATCTTTATTGTGACTGCAGTAAAATGATGTCACACGAACAATGGTGGTCGAGTGAAAAAGAAAGGCCGATGCTTTTCCAAAATAAATCATAAAATCAAAGCTCATGCTCAATAATCCAGGTTAAAAAAAAATCCTACAAAGTTAAGTTAGATCTTCTGGACGGGTTCTTTTTTGTTGTTGTTGAAACGTTTCGTCCTTCATCCAAAGGACTTCATAAGTCCGAAGAGAAACAACGAACTCAGTCCCATAAGTAGCACACTCACATAGTGGGCCAACCAGTTTGATGGTGATAAGGTGGTTAAGTTATTTGGGTGAAGGATGAAACATCTGAACAAAACAGAGAAACCATAAAACTAGCTGGCCCACTATGAGTGTGCTACTTACGGGAATGTGTGTGGCTAATCAGACTGATGAAGTCCTTTGGACGAAGGACAAAACTTTTCCAAAAAAAAAAAAACCCATCCAGAGAACCTGACTGAACTTTGTCATAAATCACAACAGCAAAATATTTTAGGATTTCCAACAACCCCCTTCCATAAAACATAAGAAACTCTTCAGCTGTGAGTGACAGAAGTGATGATCAAGGGAGCCACATTTTTCCCTCCATCACTGCCGCAAGGGCTGAAGAACGGAAAAAGCTTCCCGGTGAAAGTGCACCCAAAAAAGGAGAAGATGTTGGCTCTCAAATCCACATTATAAAAGGAAACCTGACCCTTATCGTAATCTACAAACACCCCGATCTTTTCAGGTATCTCCCTCACCTTCAGGCTGATTGGAGGACCTGCATTGGCTGTCAGCTCTTCTCCTTTTCTCAGCCAAATGGTCCAGTATCCATTATTTGGGCTCAGTCTTATGTCTCCCTTCCTGTTGATGAGCTCATACGCCACTCCTAAATCCCACTGTGTTTTGCCTTTTACAAGAACCTCATAATAAAATCTTCCCGAGGAGAAACCTTCTTTTACCAAAACGTTGAGGACGTGATCAAATCTCTTTGGTGTGCTGGGGACCCTCCTTAGGTTTCCATGAGCCACTTGCTTCCCATCATCAGAAACACTGAGATCAGCGTGCGCCGTGTCGGGATCAAATGACACATTTACGGCGTATTTCTTCTTTTCTTCTAAGGAAGGGTCACACAGTTTATTTATCTTCATTGTGATGGATGTCTCCAGCTCAGCCAAAGACTCTTGACATGCAAACTGGTCGGTGTTAAAGCTCACATCAGACCAATCCATCACCTGAGGAGAAGCTATCGTAAGAGAAAGAACATTCTCAAGAAATTTGAATGGGTCTTCTGTCAGTGAAATGTTATTAAGCTGCTGGTTTTTCAGCGTTATCCCCATAACCTCTGCATTCAGTTCTTTAATGAAGTCGTTGGCTTCTTTTTCTCTTCTTTTCAGTTTTGCATTGACGACCTCAGTTAACTCGTTTTGGCTTCTCTTGATGTAATCCACCAGAGCGGTCATCGTGTCCCTGCTGCATGACACTGCCTCCTCTGCGTTCTTTCTGCTTGCGTCCAGTGAACATTGAATTGCGTGGATTTTCTGCTGGCGAGCCTCGATCATCTGATCCGTGCGTTCCTTTTCTGTCCCCAGCTGTTGTTTTCTCGTTCGAGCCTCCTCCTCTAGAGTCACCGCCTCGTGCTTTTTATGCTCTTCGTTTGCGCAGGATGTGCAAAGAAACATTTGATCCACTCTGCAAAAGAGCTCCAAAGGTTCACCATGAGTGTCGCACACCCTGCTCTCCAGGTCATCAACTGGGTGAATGAGCTTGTGTTTCTTTAAGGCTGGGATCGTCTGATGTGGCTTCACATGGGCTTGGCAGTAAGATAAGAAACACACTAAACAGGACTTTATGGCTGAAGACTTTGGTTCGGTACATAAGCTGCAAAGCACCTCTCCACTTCCTGAATGTTCTGGGGCACACAAGGACTTTTTAACTCTTTTTTTGAATTGTTCAGCCAACTCGGCAATAACAATGTTAACCCGAAGCTGTGGTTTTGCGGTGAATTCCTCTTTGCACAGTGGACAATTAAATAAACTGCTGACGTGTGCCCAGTGTTTTGTGATACAGTCGAGACAAAAGCTGTGCCCACAGGGAAGCGACGCAGGCTTCGTGAAGACATCCAGGCAGATGGAACAACAGAAATTCTCTTCAGCTATTAGACTTTTGGAGGAAGCCATTTCTGGAGAACATATGAGCATCAAAACGAATATTAAAACAATGTAAACTTCAACAACTAAAATGCACATTTATGTTATAAATAAAAGGAAAGACAGTAAAGATTTAAAAAAAATGAAATATTACCTGATTTATAAAGGCTTCACAGATACTGATAAAACTTTACCAAGTGCTAAAACTCCAGTCGGCTTGCTCTTTTACTTTCTGTTTCACGTGTGACTACACATCATTTTCACTTCCTGTTGGAACAAGTTAACCCATTCCTTGCACAACCAACCAGCAGCTTGACATTATTTCTTTCATATTCAAATTTTTTTCCTTATAAAAACCATAAAAGAAGACCCACATTCATACTTCAGAGAACTGCATGAGCAGTGATTTGTTGTTGTTGTGCATTATTCATGTTACGCTTGACTGTTGGTGCCTTTTAGGCAGAAACTTATCATTAGGCACCAATAAAAATGAAATTGTCAAACCGTAAACCGTTGTCAAATTCACATCAGCCATGTAAACATACATAAACGCATGTGTACTTTATGGCATGTAAAGTTTGCGAAGCTGCAAAAGAACTGTAAAACGTGTCATCCTGCGGTTTGTTCTCGGAGGAAACAATGCTTCCTGCGTCTACGAGGGGCTTTTTGAAAGATGAAAGCATTTGTGTTCCCATGAATTTTTCAACGCGTTAACAGCTTCCTGTGTGATACGGAGGTTTGAATCCTTCCTGTGCTTATGGTGAGGTTTGCAGGAATTGAAAAATGTGAGCATCTTACTGTAAAATAACAGTTAAAAAATAGAGGTGTAGTACATTGAAATTGAACTTTCGGGCACGTTCATTTGCACTTGTCTAGTTTGGTATAGTTATGTTTGTTGCAAACATCACGTTTTGTGTATGTACTGATCAAGTGTGTATTTGCTGTTTTATGTGTGAAGTTGAGTAGCTCTCACTTTAAAATCACAAATTTAAATATAATTAGATTATTAATGCATAGAAAAAGAAAATAAAAAGGCTCAATTTAAAACAATACTCTCTCAAACCTAGTCTTCTGTTCCACCTTAATGTGGTGGCTGTAATGAAATATTGATAAGATATTTTGGTCTGATGGAGATTCCTTTTGATTCTGGTCTCTATGAAGCTCCAGGTCCCACTTCTCTTGCAAGATCTAGTGATGGGTTCATTGAAAGATGAGAGGGAATCGTTGCTTCTCTCCACCCAAGATTTAGTTTTCACTCCGTCCACCTCTGATCGATCACTGCTTTCTTCTACCCTTCAGCCCCTGGTGTCGTCGTCTTCATCGAGCTCTAACCTCGAACACATGAATTAGAGATTAGAGCAGCTCAGAGTGCTTGAGGACACAGACTTCTTTCTATCACCGGGACCACCTGCTAGCTGACTACTTAATTTTAAATTGTGCAAATCCAGAATAAAACCTGGTCTCTGTGGTTTGACCAGGAGAAGAATAACAACATGTGCAGAATAGTGAACTGCAGGCTGAAATATGTGATCACAAACACGTCTGAAACACAATCAGCTGGCGTCCACGCACTAAGATCTTGAAATGTAAAACACGAGGTCTGGTCATTTCTTTGCCGTTAAACACCATAAAAAAATAAAAAAAAAAAACATCTAAATGCACGTGTGAAATCTGAGTGGTCTGTCGCTAAGTTCAAGCATTTTTAGGGTTTTGCGCAGTGACTTTTGAGTGCTGATTTACTATTTTGTGCTTCTTTCTTACTGTCATATTAGGAGCACTTTTAAAGACTGACAAACACAGGCACATGGTTACCATGGTGACTATATTAAGTCACAAGCAGCAGCATTAGCAATTCAAAGTAGGCACTTTTCCTTAGCTTAGATGATTATAAATTTGATGTTGGAATATTGAACACCACATGCTTTTTTTTAACCCTCTTCTTTATTTAGCTGCTCCCTTCTTCAGGGGTCGTCAAAGCGAAGAAACTCACACAAAGATTTGGCTGTTCTTTTTATGCCCTTCCTGATGCAACCACTGATCTACCAGCCAGTGTCCTCTTCTGTGCTGTTGTGTGCTGGGGAGGCAGCACTAAGAGAAGATATGCAGAACTACTCAACAGGCTGGTGAGGAAAGCTGGTTCTGTGCTGGGAACCGAGCTGGAGTCCATTACATTGGTGGCAGAGAAAAGGGCCCTCAGTCAGCTACTATCCATCATGGACAGTACTGACCATCCTCTGCACTGTGCCATCATGAAGCAGAGGAGCTCCTTCAGTGGTGGACTGCTGTCCCATCCCTGCTCCATGGACAGATTTAGGAAGTTCTTTGTCCTTCAAGACGTCAGACTGTTCAACTCCTTCCTGTACAGTAAAAATAGAGCCTTGCAAATCTGCGGCACGTGTATGTATGTGTACATATATATAGATTAATCATGAATGTAGTACTTCCTACCACCTTGTGCATGTGCATATTGTCTTTTTTCAAATTTGTGTACAATATTCTGCTTTTTTTAATTATTTCATATGTGTCTTTTTTCCTGTAGAACATGCTACCAGATGCCTTGAATGTCCCCCTGGGATCAATAAAGTGTTTATTCATCCATCCAGCCATAGGCCACATGTGTGGAGCAAAGGACCCCCACTGTGGGCCCCTGCCTTATTCTAGGGCCCACAGTGGAACAAATAAGGGTGGAAGCTGGTATGTTGTGTCACCTGTGTTGGTATTATTTGAAATTTGTTCAGAAATTTTCCAGTGATAATTTATCATCACAACAGTGATACCTACTGTATGTTGTTGTAGCACAGGTGTATAAAAAATTGGGGGTGTGAGACCCAGAAATTTATTTAGAATCACTTTTCTTTCTTTTAGTGTTTGTCCGATTGTTGATGGGTCTGTGGAAAGATACTGTCAAATGATTAGAAAGCAAGTGCTGCACATCTGTGACAAATGATCAGGTTCTGTTTGTGGTGAATCTAGAAGAAAAAGAACTCCAGGGAGTCTTGTCAATCCAGGAAGTACAGACGAATAAGAAAAAAAAAAAAGCACCTTAAACGCAAGTGTGTAAAAGTGTAATCAAAAGCAGAGCTAACACAATTTTGTGATCAAAAAGTCATCCTAGGTTTCATAAGATGAGAGAACACTGCTTATGACTCTGCAGAGATCAATTAAGTTTATATGACTTTAGAAAATGTAAACTATAAAACGAACATTAACATGTGTGCGTTAGGGTAACCTTGCTCAACTGTAAGGGACAAGGACAAAACTCAGCCGCCTCCATCATTCTAGTTTGTTTACGACTTGGCCAGAGCAAAGGGTTGTATTTCTCCCACCAGCAGACACAACACTTCTAGAAGGAAGATAAATAATTAGTCATGAGATGAGTTTCTTCTTTCATCCATCAGCCTGAGGAACATGGCTGCCAAAGGAGAACTAAAGCCAAATGATAGTGCCCAGTGTTTTTGTTCCTTAGACACCCTGACTTCTGTTTTCCTGCTTTACAAGAAAACAATAAAAATGCTTATAAGGACATCTATATTTTTTTTTAGTCAGAGTTAATTAAAAAAAACCTTACATTAGCTTTAAAAAAGGGGTTTTTAGGAAGCACAGAATGAATTAAGCTGCTACTGAAAAAGAAGAAACCATGGCAGGCCTCTCAGTCACTTTCTGTCAGTAAAAAAAATCCTTTGTCTGCATTGTACCCCAAACAGTTTCATCTCTAATAACTTGGCAATATGCAGGATAAATTATTCTAGACATTTCAAAGACACGTGAGAAGGAGTGAATAAATCTGGAGCACAGAGAAACAAAAACATAAAAAAAAGGAAAACTGAGGGAAGACAACTTTTGGGATCTTGTTGTCTCGACAATGTGTACTTATGTTGACTTACTAAAAAGTTTACTTGTGGATTTTTTTTTTGTTTCAAATTATGGTCAATCTGGGCAAATAGCCTAATAATAATGGCTGATAACATTCGAAGCGGATGGATGTTATTAGTTGTTATCATCCCCATAGGTTGCGTTCAGAATGTACCTCCTAGTAGGTTTCAAGGTATGTTCTTATTGCTGATAATATGGTCAAAGGGTTAAGTTTAGGATCAGGGTTGGGTTAAGGGAGCGGCTTTGGATGTTATCAGTCCATTTAATGGCCGTTATTAGTAGTTATCATCCCCATATGTAGCGGTGAAACTGCCCCACCTACCTCTTAGCAGGTGTAAATGCACGTTATTAGCGTTTTCATTGCTGATAATAGGT
This sequence comes from Hypsolebias antenori, assembly GCA_031762315.1. Lineage (NCBI taxonomy): Eukaryota > Metazoa > Chordata > Actinopteri > Cyprinodontiformes > Rivulidae > Hypsolebias > Hypsolebias antenori. The sequence goes on along the minus strand of JARVGS010001166.1, from coordinate 11,173,931 downwards.
AGCGTGTCGCGTAAACCAGGAAGTGTTTTTTTATGTTTTTTTCCCCAGCTTATATAACCCTTTTCCTAAACGTAACGTGACACCTCACCCAGAGGACCAACCCTAAACCTAACCCCCTTACCCTTGTGCCTAAACCTAAACAAAAGACCCTAAACCTAACGCCAGACCCTTTACTGTAAACCTAAAGATGTAGTTAGAAACGGAGCCTCTTATCATCGGTACCAACGCTAACAACGTAACTTTAAACCTAGAAGGAGGTACAGGAGGGGCAGTCTGACCGCTACTTATGGGGATGATAATAAGTAAAAACGGCCATTTACTGTAATGGTTGATAACGTTCGAAGCGGGTGGTTAAGGCGCAAAGGTCAGTGGTGGTGCGGGGGGGAGTGGTCCATTGTCCTCCCCAAGAAATTTTTGAATAAAGGAGATGCCATTTCCTGCCTGCATTTTGGCGTACTTTAACTGGTTGTTAAACATCTGTAAACATTTGAGTAAATTAATTAAAAACAGGTCTTTGTTGTAAATGACGAGGCTCGATGAGACTAACAACCTGTATAAATGAAGGTTGGATTGAAACTACTATTTAGGAGAGCAGTGAATAGCCGCTCCGATTCTGTCAATCGTTGCCGTTAAAATTTTCGTCTGCGCCGCTTTGGTTTCTGAGACAAAGTTGAAGCTGAAGGTGGATGAAGTGAAGAAACTTCATCCCTGCGGGACATGCGCTCAGCGTCTCTGCTGGCAGAAGAGTGCGTGAGCTGCTGCGCCTGCTGCAGCAGTAACATCCACTCCACAGACGTGGACCACGTTTCCTCTCGCTGCATTTTTAATAAATAATAAAATAAAAAAAATGTGCAATGACTTTGGACTTTTATGGGCGGAGTAACGAGCTGGTGGATCCGAGAGAACAGTTGCTGGAACGCACACGGTGAAAATGAGGGAGCCGGAAGTTTCTAGCTCAAATTAACCACTGGCTAAACCTACCAGGAGGTATGGACAGTCTGAACTCTCCCTATGGGGATGATAACTAATAACGTTCATTTAATGGGCTGAAGCCGCTGAAATATCCAGCCCTAATGTGAGGCTGTTCTTCATTTGAAACTTCCAGCGATACCTGAAAATTCAAAAGATCTAATATATTTCTGCCAAATGTAAATGCTATTTTCTAAGCCATCCTATTTATTAATGATCACTATGTTTGAACAGTTGCTTGAGACCGCTTTAAAAATATATTTTCTTTATTCACAGTTTCATGTACCTGATAAATTCTTATTTTAATTGTGACTTAATATATTTAACTGAAAATATGACAAATTACTGACTGAAACATCCATAAAACAAATGTCTATTTTTCTATTGTACACAAACTGGCACATTTTATTTTCATGAATCCTGAAATATCAGATTTTTTGTTGTTATTGTTTTAGTTTATTGGACTAAGTGATTCAATGTTTCAGTTTTCTAATTTTAAATGTGACAGTGGGGTCTAGGATGAGCATGTGTAACTGAAGGCATTTTATGATAAATTATTTGTAATTATTTGCCAGAGTTATCATCAAAACTGTGTGTGGACTTGGCCACATTGACATTAAAAACATGACACTGCATACCTTACCTGCTTTTATGTCTCAGTTGCCATGCTGATGCTCGCTGCCTGACGTTAACTATTATTATCTGTACACAAGCAAAACATGTAGTTGCCTGCAGCAGACAGACTACTACAAAAATATTATGTAGTTGTAATTATGAATTACTAAAATGATAGATTATTAAATTACTGTATCCACATACAGCATATGAAATGTTAATTTGTTTAAGTTAGCTAGCCCATAGATAGTAACTATCAAGTTTTTATGTTAAAAAAGACGACGCATACCTTTACACTGGGACATATTTTCTGCCACCTCTTTTCTCCACTTTCTATAAGCCACACCAGAAGATTTAGACGGCTTTTTCATCATTAACTTAATCAATACGGCGAGATACAGGCTTGTTATTGACATATGTTGATATGAACCTCTAACTGAGAAGCACAACTTGCACAATCTCCCTCTTCCACAGATTCTAGGGGGCAGGACTGGGTCAGGGCAGGGTCAGTCAAATGAAAGAGGGGGGTGGTGGGTGGTTGTGGCATTGAGGGGGCAACGGTTCAGTGATGGGGTTGTTTAAGTTTCCTGTATTTCTTCAATGTTGATTTTCAAGACTGAACACAGAGAAGCGGCAACAGGTACAAGTTTCTTTATTGTCATTCCCATCACATGTTTGTTAATATTTGAAGAAGCTAAAGAGAAAAGCAAAGTGAAATCTAGATGTATTTAAGTTATTGGCGTGAAACTGTGGAATGAACTGAATGATGATCTCAAATTATGTGCTTTTTTGCTGAGCTTTAAAAGATCCTTAAAATGTAAAATAATAAAAGCTTATACTGTTATGCAAGGCCGGCCCAATGCATAAGTCAACTAAGTGGCTACTTAGGGCCTCAGGGCCACTGGGGGGGTCCCCTAAATGGAATTTAATTATTATTATAATTACTTTTATATATATTTTTTAGAAATGATTTCTATGAAATTCTATTACACACAATTTCATTATGAAGTTGTGATTTTTTTTCAGTACTCTTTGAAGTGCTCTATGGTATAGCATGTGTCAAACTCAAGGCCCATGTATCAAATTTGGCTCGCCACAACCATTGCTGTGGCTCTCTACACTCTAAAAGACCACAAAAACAGAACTTCAAGATAACAATTGTGTGCTTCAGTATCACTTAATCAGTCAAATCAAATCACTTTTTATGTTTATAATGCCAAATTACTCAAACATAAAATATTTAATTTTTGGAAGTAGTCATCGAATGCAGAGAAAGTTATATTTGACCAGTTTGTTAATAGGTGTTAATTGGCCAAATATGCGAAGAGGAGCGCTGCAGAGGCTGCGGAAACTGGACTTGAACGTACGATCCAGAATTATAAAACTACAGGCCAACGTGACCGTGAGTTTTAACCAAGAGTTAGCCTAACGTAGCTGCACACTGGGCTAATCAAAGCTAACCGAGCTGAAACACCATAACTGGGAGCCATAGCGGCGGGCTGCGAGAACAGATAAAAAAATTAAATAAAATAAATAAAAGTACGCTGGCTGTGACAAAGAAACGCAGGCTGACACGCTGGAGGTGCTTTGTTGCAGCGAAAGATCACACCAAAGCTGCGAGTGGAGGCCACAGGCTACAAGCTAACGCTAGCCAGTTGCTGCTGATGAAAGCAAACGTGGGCAAAACACCACGGAGTTGGGATTGTTACTATGGACTGACGATCTTAGGTCTGATCTGTAGTCTGTGAGCTAAAGAGACCGGAGAGGCTTTGGAGTGCTGCTGTGGGTCAGTAAATTATATACAGGCTCTGGTGGATGGAAGCTGTGCAGAACTGATTGCTGGTGGATGAGACCTGCGCCAAGCTGGCTGCTGGTGGACAAAGCAGAGCAGCGAGCTGGCTGCTGGTGGACG